>JABUQX010028069.1:47500-52500 GCA_015478945.1 Trachelipus rathkii
TACTGTAATTAATGCCGCTACCGTGGCTCAAACGGTAGAGCGACTGAGTCTCATGGTAAAGTGGTGGGTTCGAATCCTATGTTCGGATCCTTGGTAGCAAATTCGTAACGAAGTTCCTCCTTGATAGGGTTATTGCCCGTGGAAGGTTTGAACTTTTATAAAATAATATCAAATATATATATATATATTATATATATATTAATATTATATATGTTTATATATATATATATATATATATATATATTATAGTATATATATTGATGAAAATATCTCTTCTCTTCTGATATTTTATATTAATTTTATTTTTTAAATATAATGTAGAATAAAAAAATTATTCCATTTTTCTTTTAATAAAATTACGAAGTTAGCAAAAACGTAAGAAAAAGAAAAAAAAACTTTCCGTAAATTACTTGCAACCAATTTCCATGTAAGGGTTCCATATTTTTTTTTTTTTTTTTTTTTTTTTTTTTTTTTTTTTTTTTTTTTTTTTTTTTTTTTTCTTAGCTTAATACTGTTACCTTCTGGTTAGGCCAACACAAATGGAGATGAAAGAGTACATACATCAATTAAGTCTACAGTCATTTATTATGTGTACATTCATTGATCATGTCTCCCACCCCCCCCACCAGAAGTTCTAATACGAAACCTCTTCAAGACATTTTGTATGATGAGCTAACGTAAACAACTTTAAATAAATGGACAGAACACTTACATAGAAACCATGTAGACTTATCGGATTACACGCGTACATACAGTACATACGTAGGGCATACATAACGTTCTCTCTCAAGTGAATTTTGATTACAGTGCTTAAAATCTTATTAAATATAATGACTTTAAAGATAAAAATGGAACATTTTTGGCAAAATTTCTGCTTTTATTTGTAGGCATCGCATAAACAGATGTACTTTAATTATAGAGAATATACAGTTTAAAAAATATTCTTTAAAGCAATCTGGGAACTACGATAACAAACGCACACACACACCTACACATACACACATACACACACACACACACACACACACATATATATATTATATATATATATATATATTAATATATTTATATATATATATATATATATATATATATTATATATCATATTATATATATATATATATTATATATATATATATATATATATATATATATTATTATATAATAGATATGTTATATATATATAATATATATATATATATAATATATATATTATATATTATATATATATTAAATATATATATATAATATATATATATATATATATAATATATATCTATATATATAGTATATATGTATATATTATATATATACTATCTATATATATATATTATATAATATATATATTATAATATATATATATATTTTATATTATATATTCTATATATATATATATATATATATATATATTACGTTAGAATGAAGAAAACCAAGTAACACTTTGCAGAGCAGATAAAGATTTGAGAGAGACAATGTGATATAACAAAAGATAAGGCAAAAGCCCCTGTTCACACTTTCAGTGAGAATTGTATTGGAGAGAAGATACAAGAGCGAAGTTAATTGCTTCGTATAGGAGCATTGTTCTACTTTGTATGGAGAATGCTTCACATATGTTGGGTGGTTACCCAACATATGTGAAGCATTCTCCATACAAAGTAGAACAATGCTCCTATACGAAGCAATTAACTTCGCTCTTGTATCTTCTGAAGGCATTACTGCTGCTACTTTTTGCTAGACCTATTTATAATTTTGCTCAAACCTTTGTCTCATATTTAAATCTAGGCAATTTCAGAGCTATTTCTCCTCATACATACCTAACATAATTATTTTTTTCTGAAGACGACATTTCAGCTCTCTTTGACCTAAACACTAAGATGGAATACTGTCCTAACGGTATCCCTTCTTTGATCATCAAACCTTGTGCATCTGAGCTTGTAGTCTGCATTGGTAAATCATTACGCTGCTCCTGCCGATCAACTTTATCCTTTCAATCCTCTTGGAAACATGCGTTTATTCATCTTGTGCCGAAATTGAAGGACCACTCTCAACTCTCTAATTATCATCCTATTGCTTTAACCTTCGTTCGTTCTGAAGTTTTCGAATCTATCTTTAATTAAATGAGTCAAAGGAGATTTTACTCCATCAGCGGGATTCGAAACACTGGACCTCCGCGTCACTCGAAACACTGGACTCCGCGTCGCTGAATTAACAGTAACCGGTCGCCTTCTCCACTAGGCCATCCACGTTCCCGAAAAGAAACGTTTCAAGCGTAGCTTTTAAACCTTTAAGAGGAAGATCTCGAAAAATCTTTAATCTCTTTTGCTGATCTCAGATCACCAGTATGACTCTCTTAAGTAACGGTCGATTGGTGATCTGATTTTTCATTCTCTGTTCTTCGGCATTTCGGTGAATCTTTTACTGTTGCAATTGACATATTGAAAGCTTTAGAAAAAGTCGAAGCATTCATTTCAAAACTTTGTTCTTTAGGTGTTTTCTATCCTTCCCTTTGTCTTCTTTTCTAATCGTTCTGTAGCAGGTGTTGTCGGTGGACGCCATTCATCCTCTAAATTTATCAGCAGTGATGTTCTCCAGAGTTCTATTCTATGCAACCCTTTTTTTCTTTTCATTGATGATCTCTAATTCGTCACTTCGTCTCTTATCACCTCTATCGCCAACAACTCCACCCTACATTTCTCCTTCCAATTTAAAAAAAATTAAAAAATTTTACTCTAGAGCAAGTAGTTAATTATAAGAGGGTGACCTTGGATTAACTGATTTCTGATCTTCCTTATATCTCTAGTTGGGACAAAAAATGCATAGTGGTTTGTAATGCCTCAAAAGCCCAGTTCCTTCATCTATCTATCTACTCGACATAATCCTTTTACATACCTACAACACATTCTAAAATAAACAACTCAAACCTCCGCCATTTCTTAACATTTTTGGCATTACTTTTGATAATTATTAGAGGGATCACATTATCTCTCTCACTAAAAGAGCTTCTAAGTGATTTATTGTTTTGAAGCGTCATCAGAACTACTTAACACTCTAGTTGTTTGCATTATCTAGAGAAGTTGTTCTGTTCTACCTCTGTAAGGAGTAGGTACCACTTATCTAGCGTGGTTCATTCTCTTTACAACCCTATGAAATCAATTATAACTGCTATGCTCATTCTTACATGTATCCCTTTGGTAAAGTCTGGAACACTCTTCCTTCTTTTACTTTCCCCAATTTCTTCGGAATTCGCACTTTCAAAAGCTGTGTATCGGGCCATTTCGAGCATTAAATTGGGTAGCTAACTATTTCCTATCCAATTCTGGAGGAAAATATTTTGGAATCTGGCCTTTCATCACACACACACATAACACACACACACACACACACACACCACACACACACACACACACACCATATATATATATATATTATATATATTATATATATATATATATATTATATATTTTATATTGAAGTATTAAAAGAATACAAATTATTCTTTCAAAAATATGATGTGCTAAATATTTTTTTATATATAATATATATATAATAATTAATCTAGTTTAATTATATGCACGAACATATATATAATATATATTTATATATTATATATGTATATATATATATTATATAATATAATATATATATATATATATATATACTATATATATATATATATAATATTATATATATATACATATATTATATATATATATATATATATATATATATTATATATATATATATATATATAAATATATATATTATATATAATATATTATATAATATATATTATATATATATATATATTTCGTGCATATAATTAAACTAGATAATTCAATGGTATAATAAAGCCCTTCTCTATAAAAAAGAAACAAAAGAAAATAAGGAAAAGGAAAAAATAGAAAGGATTAACATTCAAATTTGCCTTTAATAATAAGGTCGACGTCAACCGTTTATCTTTTGATGGTTAAAAAATAGATCTAATTTTTGTGAAATATTGCCAAAATCTAAACAAAACAAGTTAAGACGAAATGTAAATTGGTCTTACTTATATATATATATAATATATATATAATATATTATATATATATTATATATATATATATATTATATATATACTATATATATATATATATATATATATATATAATATATATATATATACTATATATATATATATATATCTATAAAGTGACAGGAGTGTTGTGAGTTTTCACCACCAGGAAGCTAATGTATTACGCTTTGGTACGTCGAGGCTAGTGAACCTTCAACATAAGTTGTTATAACTCTTTTAATAATTATCTCTTTATAGTAAGGAAAACTGCTTTAGTTTTTTGGTTATATTATTAAAAATCATATCTACTATATATGAAAGACTCGCTGACCTAAAGTTAAATATAGTGATTTATAGACATTCGTTTATTCGTTAAGTAGCCTAAATATGGACAGATACTCGGGATTTTACCTTTTATTTTTGAAGCCACAATCTATAATAGGCGGGAAGGTATGTATTTACAAATCGTACCAAAATACAAGTTATTTACATAAATAAGATATAAAATATAAAATTATATGAAATATTATATGACAATAGAAATTACATTATTTAGTAACATATGAATAAAAACTGGGTAATTACAGTTAAACAAATATATTCTATATCCCAAAATTAAAATCCATAAAAATGACATACATACGATACGTTTTCTTTAATTCTCGTATTTTACAGAAAATATATTTTATTGGTAACTAAAAACACTTAACGAGTACTACATATACTTTGGGCCCGAATAGTAGAGCTCATTAAACACTAAATTAAATTTTATACACTAAATTCATTGAATTAATCACTAAATATTATTTAGACACAATTATTATTATTAATTTTAAACACTAAAAAAGCACTTTTGTCCATATTGCTCTGTAGATAAAGTTGTCTTCATTGAAGCCGAATCATCATCCGATTGAGGAAACTCTTCAGAAAGGTATGAAGCTTGATG
>JABUQX010028069.1:57500-60000 GCA_015478945.1 Trachelipus rathkii
ATGACAGAAGAACGAAGAAAAATAGGAGTTTATATATACACAAACATATATATATATATAATATATATATATATATATATATATATATATATATATATATATATATATATATATATATATATATATATATATATTATATATATATAATATACTATATATATATATATTATATATATATATATATATATATATATATATATATATATATATATATATATATATATTAAATGGTATTGCTTAAATGTTTTACAAAACAAATAGATTAAAATGCGTCCTAACTTTTTATACCCACATAACATTCTAAATATAAATGCATTATTCCTTTTAAATTCCTTTATAAAGATTAAACTGAATTCCCTCGTCTTCTCTCAAGAGTCCATCAAGAATATTCTATGACCAGAGCTTATGGCTTTGACTGATTATAAACACCACTCTTTTCAAGAAGCCAAAGATAAGAAAGGAATTTATACAAGATGTTCTTGAATATTTAGGATCTAAATTTACATCCTATTAAATGTTTTCATATCCAGTTCCTCCTGATTTCCTTTCTCATTCATAGATTTAATTTAGGGTGTTTATATAAAGTATTGTCTCGAATATTCTATCCTTAGGGAGTTTATGAATGTTAGTGTTAAAATGAAGTAGTAAAGTTCGGGAAACGAGTCTTTGTGAGTTCAACAGAATACATTTACTTTATTTATAAATATATATATATATATATATATATATATATATATATATATATATATATAATATATATAATATATATATATATATATATATATATATTATATATATATATATATACTATATATATATTATATATATATATATATTAGGATGTACCGATAATATCGGTATCGGTATCGGCAGTATCGGCCATTTTTTTGGTATCGGTATCGGTGTTGGTTAATATGGTCGTACTTGGCCGATGCTTCTTACTTTTTGGGTGAAGAATTAATTATGAGAAACTTTTAGATTCACTAATAAATTTATAGTTACGATATATAAAGGTTCAAATAAGGAATTCCTTAAGCTAGCTGAAACCACACAAGAATGGCATCTTCGACAGCGAACCACTTCTAGAATGCATTTAAATAGCATAACCGAGGAGCTTGCTCGCGTGACAAAAAAAAAAAAAAGATTCACAGAAGTGCAAGCCGCCTTATCAGCAACCCCTGGCAACAGCACTGATACTGACAATGGTGGCTTTTCAGCAAATAAACCTACTGAAGATGAAGAGGATTTGGATATGTTAGACCTTGATAAGTTCATGACTGAAATTGCAATGACATCTCATTTTCCTTCAAAAGAATCACACCAAGAAACCTCATCGAAGAAACTGAAAAGACAGTTATCAAGGAGCAAAGATAATTCAAATTTGCAATCTGTGAAAGAGGAGATGAGGCTCTATGAAAAGATGGGGATGCTGCCTCCAGAAGAGAATCCTTTCATGTGGTGGCATGAAAATGGGCCAAGGTTTTCATTATTATCAGTGCTTGCTAGCAAATATTTATCAGCCCCTCCCTCATCAGTCGAGAGCGAGCGTATTTTTAGTGTAGGTGGAAATGTAAACACCCCAAAAAGGAACGCAAGCTCTCTCCAGATACTAGTGAAAGCTTATTGTTTTTGCATCCTAATTTGAGAATCTTTGAATTTGAGTATTGAATGATATCTATCTTTATCTTAAAGGAATATATTATTATAAGTCATGTTTGAATAATAAAGCGCTTTTTTTAATTTTGTCTTTTCAGCTGATTAATTGAGGTCTCTTCTTTCATTTTATTCTTTATATTGTATCTAGTTAAAGAATCTTCTTGTAAATTGTAATCATGTTAAAACATAAAAGCTAGTAGCTAAACTTTTTTAATACTTACTGTAAAATGGAAATAAAATATTTTTTGAATAAACACAAACATAAAAAAAGTTATTAATATTATATTTGCATTTGTTATTCCTTAATAATACTATTTTAATATATAAAATAAATATACTTGGGCACAACCAAATATGAAATAAATGACTAAGTATTGGTTGTACAGAGAATGCAACAGAGTTGCCTTAGCAGTACACAAATGTTCTATCTTGTTACTGTGTATTTATATTAATTAAAGTATCGGTATCGGTATTGGAACTTAAAAAAATAGAGTATCGGTATCGGCCTCTTTTCTGGTATCGGCACATCTATAATATATATATATATATATATATATATATATATATATATATATATATATATATATATAATATTTATATATATATATATATATATATATATATATATATATATTTTTATTGTCTATAAATATTATATATATTTGTACGTACTATATGGAAAATATTTTTAAATGTTTATATATATATTTATATAATATATAATTATATATATATATATATATATAGACATTTATAAGTGGTTGACTCCGTTAAAATTAGGTTAGGTTAATTTAGGTTAAGTTTGGTTAGGTTAGGTTAGGTTAGGTTAGATTAGGTTAGGTTA
>JABUQX010028070.1:0-2500 GCA_015478945.1 Trachelipus rathkii
AAATAGAATACGGATTAGTGGTTATCAGGCCTGAACTTTTTCGTGGATGCTGCTGGCCTTATATGAGATATAGCATATTGCGTATATTGTTGTTGATTTGTTAGGTTTTGGTGTAGTTTTGTGGGGGGTTGGGTGTATTTATTGTAGTGTATATGTATGTTTGGTAGAGTTTTGGTGTTAGCGATGTTTGGTGTGGTTATTGTTGTTTGTGTTTTGTGGGTTATGAAGTTGTGTGGTAGTGTGTATGGTATGTGGTGTTAATTGGTGTAGTGTTATGTGAGGTGGTATTTGTTAGGTGTTGTGGTGTTATGGGGTGTATGTTTGTGTCGTGGTGGTGTGAGTGGTTTGAGGTATGTTTGTGATGTTGGTGTTGTTGTGTTGGGGGGGTGGTGTAGAGTTGTGTGGTAGGATGTTTTTTATTTTGTATTTGTGTTAGTGGTTGTGATTGTGTTGGGTGGTGTATGTGGAATGGTTTATTGTTGGGTGTGTTTGATTTTATTGGTTGTTAGTGTTGAGGTGTGGTGGTTGGTGTGTGGTGATTTGTGAGTGGGTGATGTGTGTGATGTGGGTTTGTGTGAGGGTGATGGGGTTGTGTGTTGTTTGGTGTTGCTGGCTTGAGTGGGTAATTCAGTTGGTTGGTATTTATTGAGTTTACTATTTATTGTGGACGTGTAGGATTATGTATTGTTGTGTGTTGTGGTTTGGTTAGTTTGTTGTGAGGAGGTGTGTGTGTGTATTTAGAGGGAGGTGAGGTTGATAGTAATTTTTCTTCACAAGGTATGATGTTAGGGTAGTAGTTGGGTGGTGGTTTATTATTTTGTGTTAGGTGTGTGGGTGTGGTGGTGCTGGGTTAAATATATTTTTGTATATTATATATTACAATCATATATATATATTGTGAAATGTATATAGAAATAAATTTTCTACAAGGATATATATATATATATATATATATATATATTATAAATAAATGTGTATATATATTATATATATATATATAATATATATATATATATTCTCCTTCTACGAGGTATCTACTTTACTTTATACTTCGTTTTCTTCTCCTTTCAAAAGGATTGATTTTGTCAGTTTAACCTATAATTAAATGATTTATTAGATTCGTCTTACATTATTCTTTTACTCAAAACTCCAATTGAATTAATTTTAATGTTCACAATTACTAATTTACTTCTTGTAAACACTTTCATTTCCTTTCCGGCGTTAGGTAGGTTAGGTTAGGTTATGGGTTAGGTTAGTTTACGTGGTTGGATGATGAAATATTTAAACATTTGTGATAAAAATATCTAAATATTTTTTTGATATAATATATATAATTTTTTTTTAGAAAATATATAAACATTTTTTTAAAGAACATTATTTACATCTATATATATATATATATATATATATATATATATATATATATATATATATATATATATATATATAATTATATTATATATATATATATATATATTTTTTTGATATAAGTATATATATATAAATATATTATATATATAATATATATATATATATTTGTTTTAGGATAAATTCAAATATTTGATTTGAACTGTATCCCTAAAATTAAAATTTAAATTGAATTAAAATTAAAATTTCCAAATTTAAATTAAATTCACTTACTTTGTCCCTACAATGGTGAATTATCAAATAAAAATATGTATACTATACTCATATTCGTTAGTTTATCATTGTTCTGTATGGTTGCATGAACACTGCAATTTACGGTACCGCACTGCACTGAAATACCACGAGTCGCAGACCAACCCTAATTTGAAGTGACAATATCTTGCTGGAATTATTGAAAATTGATTGCTAAAAAAAATTCTCACATTTTATTTATATTTATAGTTTTATTCTTAACAACAATTTATTTCTTATGATAATCGTCATAATTTTTAAGATACTTATCATAATTTCTTATGATACTCATTATACTTGTATCAATCATTCTAAAAAAACATATATTTGAATTTGCTAGCTTAACCTGTTCGAGTAATGTAAAATATATTATTATTATAATATTATATAGTATATATATATATATAATAGTATTATATATATATATATATATATATATATATATATTATTATATGATAATATATTAGGGTATATATATATATATATATATATATATATATATATATTATATATAGAAGAGAAGAGAGAGAGAGAGAGAGAGAGGAGAGAGAGAGAGAGAGAGGAGAGAGAGAGAGAGAGAGAGAGAGAGAGAGAGAGAGATCTTGGCAAATAATAGTCATGAGTTAAAACCAAGAATATATTATTATTTGACTAGGAAGAGATACTATCTGAGTAAATAGTGATAATAAAAATAGTATTAGTGTTATTAAATTACGTGCAAAATTATATGTTATTGATAAATAGTGTGAGTGCTAGTGAGGGTGAATATTGATTAATTGAATTAGTGAATAGTAATATTGTTAATAATTAGTGAAAAAAAAAAGGGGAAAAAAAATAAAA
>JABUQX010028070.1:10000-15000 GCA_015478945.1 Trachelipus rathkii
GCTCGGCAACCCTGCGATGCAGGTTATTCAGCATCTTCCGGCAACTAACGTCACATATGCCTCGATGTTAGGTAAGGGTCAACAATTTTTTGTCTCTACTTATTATCCTTCGGGCGATCTACAGAAAAAAGGTCTCGGTCAATTTGCTGTTAGGAAGTAAGATAAAAAAATAAAAAAAAAAATAAATAAATAAATAATTATATATAAATATATATTTATAAATATAATTGTTATATTATATATATATATATTATAATTATATATATATATTATATATAATATATATATATATATATATATATATATATATATATATATTATATATATATATTATATATATATGTAAATTGGTGTCGTGCAGAAAACGGAGTCAATGCCGGTGTTGCAACCAGTGCCGGAGACAAAACTTGTTTTTAACTTGCATAGGATGTGTTACTATAAACTATAGGTTTTGGGTGACGAGTCCGAGTATGATTGAAAGTTTCAGCCCTCTACGGGGTGTGATAACCCCATTAAGTGGAGTACCGAGAGTAGAATACAGGGCGACTTCGGCAGGAGAAATGGAAGTTGGATGTTGCCACCTGGTCTTGCAATGCAACATATTGCAACATTCTGTTTTGACGTTTGATAGTCAAAGTTAGGGTTTCTAAGGTCGGTGAGACCATTTTTGAGATCTGGAACACCGTTTTCGGAGGTTTCTGAGCTTCAGACAGGCAACAAATCCAAGGCATGTCGGCTGTTGACTTGGAGATTTCCCCTAACTTTGATAACTTTTGACACGATGTGTCAAAGTATAGGTTTTTAATGTCGGTGAGACTGTTTGTGAGGTCTAGAAGACCGTTATCGATGGTTTTTAACCTGAACTTAGTGTGTTTTACCCCAAAAGAGGGTTTTGGTTCCTTGAAAGTTTTAGATGGCCGACAGACCATTTTTGATGATTCCATTGGATTAATCGTCATCTTAACCCCTCAAATCGATATATAAATCGTCTTTCTACGTGCTCTGGATGTCTTAATACATAGAAAAAATCAATCGAAATAAAATTATTAGTATTAACAATTCAATCGATATAATCGGTGTAGTAGCAACCACATCGCACGGGGGAATTGATCTTTGCCGACAAACGATACCGCCATGGCCAAAGCTCCGGCCCTTTTTTTATTCTCCTCAATTTAGTGAGTTCTAGTTATCGTATCCCACTCAAACTTGGTAACCCTATAGCTGGTGGTGTCCCCTCAGCGGAGCCGAGGTTTTGCGTCACTACGCCCCCGCAGGAGGTCCTGAGCACTCAAAGTTTGTTATGGCAGCAGCTATGAAGAAAATAAGTAAATAAATAAGAGAATAGGGTATAGGTAATTAAAAAAAAAACTTAAAGACTCTGGGCAATAATAGGTTCAGGTACCGGGGACGATACCAGTACCGGTGCATGACTTGGATCTTGAAATAAACATTTAATAAGAAATGTTTGTATCATTATACGTTTACGAACCCGTATAGCTTGATTTTTAGGGTTTCAGATCCCTCCGTGGTGTCTGAGCACCCTCTGGAGTGGGTCCCAGAAGAAAAAAGAAGAAAAAAAGGGCAGATGCACAAACTGCTTAGCAGAGAAAGGAAGACTGAAGATTCCAGGAGGAATCAAAAGAAGTCGGATACTGAGTAGGCTCATATGAGAGGAGAATCATTGTGCCGGAGCCGGATCTTGAAATAAACAAATAATAGGAGAAGTGAGGTGTTATTTTATGTTTATGAACCCGTAGAACTCCATTCTGATAGTTTCAAGTTACTACGGGGTGTCTGAGAACCCTCGGAAGGGGGTCCCAGAAGAAATAAAAGAAAAAAAAGGACAAACGCAGAGAGTGCTTAACAGAGGAAGATGGAGGAAGGATGAAGAATGATACCAGGAGGAATCAGAAATGGTAAGGTGGGAGCAGAACCCAAAAAATGAATTTTAACTTTAAAATAAAATTTTCATTGTGGATTCAGATAAAAATAAGTAATTACACACACAAAATATGTAATTGTTGCACAATATGCGGATCTTAACACAAATAGCTTATTAAGTAAATGACCAATTTTCTTATTCCTCTCTAACTATCTTTTTTTCACCTATCTTTCATAATACATTGTCTAACTTAGTCTATCCTGACCTAACCAGACTAAGCAAACAAACCAACCAAATACATCTATCTAACTAATTATATGGACACTTTCTTTATAGCTCTCTAACTATCATTCTTTCAAGCAATTTTCTTAATACATTGTCTAACTTAGTCTAACCAAGCTTAACTCAACATAATACCTTAACACACACACACATGGTTTCTACCTGTTTTTTTTTAAAATACTATCTAACTTATCCTAACCAAACCTAACCTGGCTTAAAATACTATCCTAAGACACACTTGTTAACTATTCATTTTGGGAAAGGATTTGTAATATATTTAGTTTTCTGTTTGCTGAATATTTTGTTAAATATTACTATATTAATGTAAAATTAACATTGATATGATATAGATATAATAGAAACGTGGGATTAGTGTAAGTTTTGTAAGTAATGTTAGTTACTTTATGAAGTTTATTCGTATGCAAGGTATGTTAGGTATGTTATGATATGCTATGTTCTTAGTTCAGGTAATGTTATGTTAGCTTTATTGATGTTAAAACTTTTGGTATATTAGCATTTATTCGTTGATCAATAAGATAGATAGGTTATGATAAGATAGTTTTTTAATAGGTTTTGTTAAATATTAATATGTTAATGTTAAATTAACATCAATATGTTATAGTTATGTTAAAAAAGTTGATTAGGTTGAGTTTTGTAGGTAGTGTTAGCTACTTTACCGTTGATAAGCAGGGAACTTTGGTAATGTTAACAGTTTATTCGTACATAAGGTATGCTAGGTATACTATGATACGTTATGTTCTTTGTTCATATAATTTATGCTAGCTTTATTGATGCTAAAACTTTGCTATGATGATAATTATTAATTATTTTACACAATTTTCTTACAAGGAAAATATTTTTGTTACATTATACAAATAATGGAGCTTAAATATGACTTTAGTCACTTATTCAATGGATCATAGATGGTATGGATGGTACAGTGAGGTGGAATGGAGTTTGATTGCTGATTTATTGATTAATTGAGATTTTTACGTTATAAAATATATACAAAAAAGATTTGGTAGAAACATAAAATGTTTTTAATGCATTTTATGCTCTGTTCATAAAAAGAACTTACTTTTAAATTATGTTATACAAAGAACTTATTTTTGTTATGTTTACACAAAATATATGTTCAAATATGACGTAAAGCTGTAGCGCATGGCATGGTGGGAGGGGTGGGGTGTGGTATTTGCGTTCCTGCTTTACTGCTTTAGGGTCAATACACTGCATATTTTTAATAAAAAATTAAATTTCTGTTAGTAAAAACAAAATGTTTTAAAAACGTTTTAATAAAATATACAAATTTAAAATTAAATAATATGAAAACTTCAAACAAAATATAAATGTAGAATAAAATTTTAAAAACAATAAAAACTTTTAACAATATATAAATGTAATATATTATTTATGAAATAATAAAAACTAAAAACAATATAAATGTGAAATAAAACTTATGAAATAATAAAAACTAAAAACAAAATATAAATGTAAAAAAAAATGAAATAATAAAAACTAAAAACAAACAATAAATATAAAATTAAACTTATAAGATAATAAAAACTTATAACAAAATATAAATGTAAAATAAAACTTATGAAATAATAAAAACTAAAAAAAAAAGTAAATGTAAAATTAAACTTATAAAATAATAAAAATTAAAAAGAAAATATAAAATTTAACGTATACAAAAGAAAAAAAACGATATCTCAATATTAAATATAAATGTTTTAACTATCAAAAGAAAAATATATTAGAAAGTAAATTTTTAGCCACTACATTTAGAAAACGGGACAAAGATGCATGACGTTGTAGAAGTTACATTCATGTGAACTGTAAGATTGCGTAATGTTTGGTTAGACAATGTACTAAAAAAGATAGTTAGAGATGAATAAGTAAAGTGTCTATAATTAATTTGCTGTGTGTGTATGTGTGTGTGCTAGGTTAGCATATTAAACCAGGTTAGGTTTGGTAAAGGTAAGTTAGACAGTATATTAAGAAAGATAGCGGTAAATAAGTAAAGAGTCATTGTATTTAATATGATGTGTGTGTGTGTGTGTGTGTGTGTGTGTGTGTGTGTGTGTGTGTGTGTGTTGGGATAGTATATTAAGTCAGGTTAGGTTTGGTTAGGGTAAGAGAGATAGTGTATTAAGAAAGTATGTAGAAGCTACGTGCGCGCATGTATGTTTGTGCTAGGGCATTATGTTGAGTTAGGTAAGGATTGGTTAGACTAAGACAATCTATTAAGAAAGATAGGTTGATAGAAAGATAGTTAGAGAGCTATATAGAAAGTGTCCATATAATTAATAAGCTAGATGTGCAAGGTTATTATGTTTGCTTAGTCTGGTTAGGTCAGGATAGACTAAGTTAGACAATATATTATGAAAGATAGGTGAAATGAAAGTGAGTTAGAAAGGAATAAGAAAAGTGTCCATATAATTAATAAGCTATTTGTGTTATGATCTGTATATTGTAAAACAATTACATCTTTTGTATGAAATTATTCATTATTAGCTGAATCCACTGTTAAAATTTAATTTTAAAGGTTAAACCCCATTTTTGGGGTTCCGCTCCCACCTCATGGAGGGTCTTACCGTTTCTGATTTCTCCTGGAATCATTCTTCATCCTTCCTCCATCTTCCTCTGTTAAGCGCTCTGTGCGTTTGTCCTTTTTTCTCTGTTTTTCTTCTGAGACTCCTCCCGATGGTTCTCAGACACTCTGTAGTAACTTGAAACTATCAGAATTGAGTTCTAAGAGTTCATACATTTAAAAGGAAATCACTTCTCCTACTATGTGTTTATTTCAAAATCCGGTTCCAGCTTCGACTCTGTCTCA
>JABUQX010028070.1:20000-35000 GCA_015478945.1 Trachelipus rathkii
TGACCTTTCTAAAATTTCCTAATAACTTGTGTTTAAAAATTTTAATAAATATCTGCTAAATTTAAAATTCACAAAAAAAAATTTCTCCATCGCTTTTAGACGAATAGTCGAACACGGCATGTGTGGATGGGCCATTATATTCTTAAGTGAGAACTCATCACAGTCAGAAAAATCCACCTTAGGGTTTCACGGGAAAGCGACGAACCTTCACTGTTGCATTTCGTTAATGTAGGGTTCATCCCCTGGGCCAGATCACAACCATTCCCCTCCCAAAATCCCGCATTCCCTCATATTATGCACCTTTTCTCTCGCCTCTGCCAAACTCACATTCTTTTTCTGTAGCCATTCCTTTACTGACTCAATCCACTTTTTCTTCGGTCTCCCAGTCGTCGATCCCGAGCACACTAACCACTATACATCTGCTTAACCAACCGACTATCACCTATCCTTTCCATATGGCCAAACCATCTCAACGTACTCTCGTTTAATCTTTCATTTACTCCTTTCATCACACTATGCAACTCCCTAATACGTTCATTCCTCATTTTATCAATTCTTTTCACACCTAACACGCCCCTAAGATTGTCCATCTGAACACATTGTACTTTAGATCTATACCTCTTATTCCAGACCATAGTTTCACTACTATATATTAACTCAGGTAACAACATACCCTTATGCAAAACCCTAGCACACTCAAGACTTAGTCCATTTACATCCACTAAGGATTTAATTGCACCAGCCATCTTCCTACCATTCACAACTTTCCATCTACACTGCATCATCCGTTCCCTTTTCATCCAACATATATCCTAAGTATTTAAACTCAAACACTTGTTCAAATTGCTCACCATCTAGCATAGCTTCACACAGCGGACTTCTCTCACTCACTGCCATAACATCACTCTTTTCAACATTTACTTACCCCTCTTTTTACAAACCCTGTTAAACAACTCTACCAATCCTCTCAAACTCTTTACAGATTCACCACACAAAACTAAATCATCCGCATATAATAAGTATTCCATCCTCCACACTCTTCCATTCTCCATCATTCTAACACCTTCTCCTGCCACCCCTACCTCTAATTCTTTCATGACCCCCATCCATATACAAATTGAATGACCAAGGAGAGATAACACATCCCTGCCTCACTCCGCTATTAATAAAAAGCCAATCACTTTCAACTCCATTTATTCTCACGCACGCTTCACTATCGTCATACATTCTTTTGATTTCATTCAGAAGCCTACCACCAAAAACATATATTACTAACACCTACCATTGAGCTTCCCTATTAATCCTACGATATGACTGTTGCAAATCCATAAAACCTAAATGCAACTTATTCATCTCTTCTCTCTCTCTCTCCTCTCTCTCTCTCTCTCTCCTCCCACACATCTATCTCTTCTCTCTCTCTCTCTCTCTCTCTCTCTCTCTCTCTCTCTCTCTCTCTCTCTCTCTCTCTCTCTCTCTCTCTCTCTCTCTCTCTCATTTTCTCAATCGTTTGTTTCAATACAAAAATTTTATCCACACATTCTCTACCACTTCTAAATGCAGCTTGTTCTTCACTAATCAGTTCCTCAGTCACTCGACGTACTCTTTCGATCAAAATACCAGCAGCATATAGCTTCTCTAAAACACTCAATAAACTAATTCCCCTATAATTCCTGCAGTTCCTCTTATCCCTCTTACCCTTATAAAAAAAGTACTATTGCTGCTCTCCTCCAATTCCTCGGAACTATACCCTCCAATAAACGACTTGTTACACAACTTCCAAATCCATCCAATCACCATCTCGCCTCTGTTTTTGATCATTTCACAAGTAATTCCATCTATGCCTGCAGATTTACCATTCTTCGACTTTCTCACACCACCCATTACATCCTCCTTACTAATTACCTCGTCTCCAAAATACCTATTCCTTCTTGCACCTTCAAATCCACACACATTCACTATCATGCGCTTCTTCCTTACTGCCAATGTCATGCAGACTCCTCGCATCGATTTCATCAGATACAAAAGTAACATTCCAATTCATTATTCTGAGCAGATTCCTTTTATTCTCAATCTTAATCTTTCCCGCCTCCTTCCAGAAAAGATCCCTATTCCCCTGTAAGTTCTCATTCATCCTCCTTCCAAACTGTTCATTTACCCCATTTTCCCTCCTATTTATACATATTTTGGTCTTCCTTTTTACCCCCTTATATAATTCGAACACCTTCATTGTTCTTCACCAATCAGTCCTTAAGTCACTCGACGCACTCTTTCGACCAAAATACCAGCATATATCTTCCCTACAGGCTACAACCCTCAATAAACTTATTCCCCTATAATTTCTACAGTTCCTCTTATCTCCCTTACCCTTATATAAGGGTACTATTACTCCTCTCCTCCAATCCCTTGGAACTATACCCTCCATAAACGCTTTATTACACAATTTCCAAATCCAATCAATCACGATTTCGCCGCCGTTCTTGATCATTTCACCAGTAATTTCATCTATACCTGCAGATTTACCATTCTTCAACTTTTCACTCTACCCATTACCTCCTCCTTGCTAATAACCTCATTACCAAAATACCTATTCCTTCTTGCACCATCAAACCCACACACATTCACTATCACCTCTTCATTACTGCCAATATTATGTAGATTTTCGAAGTGTTCTTTCCACACTCCCCTCGCATCCATTTCATCAGTTACAAAAGCACCATCCCTATTCATTATTCTGAGCAGGTTCCCTTTATTTTCATTCTTAACCTTTCGCGCTTCCTTCCAGAAGAGCTTCCTATTTCCTTGTAAGTCCCCATTTATCCTCCTTCCAAACTGTTCATTTACCTCTTCTTTTCTCCTACGTATGCACCTTTTAGTATTTCTTTTTTCCTCCTTATATAATTCCAAGCATCATTCTTTTGAAACTTCATCATTTGCTTTTAGTACATTCAACCAAGCTTCTTTTTTACTTTTAACTGCTTGCATCACTTTTTCATTCCACCACTCATTATTAACATTCTTACTTCCTACATTAGCACATTCGCATACTTCTCTTGCACTACTAACAAACGCTTCTTTATTTGCGTCCAGATTTGTTCAGTTTTAACTTGTTCACATTCAACTGATTTATTTGCAAGCGCTCTTAAATACTTAAATAATTCTTCTCATTTCCTTCCTTATCACCTACCTCTCCATCCAAACCCCTCTAACTTAATCTTACATAAAGCAACATAATGATCCGATAATCCCATCCCTAACCCCTTCACTGATTTAATATCCAACACATACATCAACATCTCCTTCTTCACCAACACAAAGTCAATCATACTTTTCATTCGATACCATCTCTACCTACACCAACTCTAGCATACTTATGAATACTCTTATGTTTAAAGAAAGTATTACTTACATACATACCTCTCTCTCCTCACAGAAATCAAACACCTTCCTAACATTCTCATTTTCCCCTGTCACCCCAAAGCCACCTGTTATACCATCCCTTTTTTGATCACCTATCCAACCATTTATTTCACCAAAGACAATCAATCTGAAGCTCCTACTCACCCCATTCAAAACATCATTCTGATTATCCCAGAAAATCGCACTCTCCTCAACATCACCCTCAGATGGACCATATGTCACAACCACACATACCTTGACCATTTCAAACTTAAATTTAACCAATAGAATTCAAGTACTCACACAAACAAAATCCACCATAGCTCTGTGACACAGGGCACCCATCAGAATCGCAACTCCTTCTCTCCCCTCTCAATTTTCATTTCTTTCCACACCAACACACAAATTCACACCATACCACTCACCTTCACAGCTTCCTTTCATCTTTCTTTCAATCACAGAGAGCAATTGAAATTTACCCTTTCTAAATACATCCATCACCTCTCTCCTCTTCTCCTGATCATTTATTCCTCTGACATTCCATGTACTCATACGATTCATACATTTTCGCCGAAAGATAGAAGGTGACTTACGGCGATCACGCCATTCTCCTACTCATGCATTAGCATTCTTGGCAAGAGATAAGTGGTAGTGGGTAACTAACCCAATTACCACTGTCCCTTAAGTCACCTTCTACGACAGGCAGAATGCACGCTGTGGGCAATTCTTTCTCCCCACACACAGGGATATAAGGTAATGTCTGTAAGGTGTTGTCTGGAAGAGGAGTGTGGATATGAACGCAAAAGAGAAAGGCGAACCATTGGGCATTGGAATGTCATGGGAAAGACCCTACACACCATAAGCCCAATGGGAGGTACTTCTATCGCTTCGAGTGCGTTACTCTCTCTCTCTCTCTCTCTCTCTCTCTCTCTCTCTCTCTCTCTCTCTCTCTCTCTCTCTCTCTCTGTCTGTCTGTCTCTCTCTCTCTCTCTCTCTCTGTCTGTCTGTCTGTCTGTCTGTCTGTCTGTCTGTCTGTCTGTCTGTCTGTCTCTCTCTCTCTCTCTCTCTCTCTCTCTCTCTCTCTCTCTCTCTCTCTCTCTCTCTCTCTCTCTCTCTCTCTCTCTCTCTCTCTCTCTCTCTCTCTCTCTCTCTCTCTCTCTCTCTGTCTCTCTGTCTCTCTCTCTCTCTCTCTCTCTCTATATATATATATATATATATATATATATATATATATATATATATATATATATATATATATATATATATATATATATATATATATATATATATATATATATATATATATATATATATATATATATATTTATATATATAGTATTCTATACCCAGTTGGTATCTACAGCTTTTTCTCAAAAAGTATAAGAGATATAGGTCTGAAACTTGGAATATAATCTATATATGGGATAAGGACGAATCCGTGTAATTTTCAAGTCTGTAGGATGTATATAGAGGGTGGTCACCCCCGAGGGTGGACGCCGATATTGCGCTTACGCCCTTGTGGCGTGATCTGCGTGGGTGAGTTTAGGCCTAACAAGCGTTCAGGCGACCGAGCACCTGGAGGTCAAACAGACCGAAGGTCTGTTTGACCGACAGACACAGCCAGAGCGCGCGTGCGCATACACAAACACATTATTATTATTATTATTATTACGTCGAAGAAGTGTTTCCGAAGGAAACACTTCTGAGTTGTGTTTTAAACCCTTCTGTGGGTCCTTCGGCACCGCGTCGCACGCCCCGCACCGTCCCGCCTCGCATCGCACCGCACCGCACCGCACCGCACCGCACCGCACCGCTCGTGCCGTAGCGCTCCGCTTCCGACTCATCCTTCCGAAGGAAATCGAATCTGAGTCGAAAAACGATCCCTGTAAGGGATCGTTTTTTACGCACTCCGACTGGTTCCGCCGAGGTTTCTTCTTCGCATCCGATTCTGAGTCCGATATATATCTACATGGGTTAGAGTTAACGTATCGCTTTCAAACTTGGTATATGTTCTATGAAGGTGATAAACTGATCCCTCGCGAGTTTTGGTGACCGTAGGTCACCCCTAAGGGGGTGTTGCCCCCTTAGCGCCAAGGTCAAATTCATCCTGAAAACCAGGTTAGGCTTAACGAATCGGAGTGAAAATTTGGATGTGAGCTATATGATGGCGCAATCTCGTCGGAGACGAGATTAGGTCCCTCTGCATCCTCCCTGGAAGGGGATGCTGCCCTAAGAGTAAAAGTAATCCGTAGAGGGCCCCAAGGAAACTCCGGAAAGGTTGAAGGAGACGGAGTCGGAGTCGGAGTTGGAGTCGGAGACGGAGACGGAGTCGGAGACGGAGACGGAGTCGGAGTTGGATTCGGTTTCGGAGTCCAGGGACCCCACCGGAGGTGGGTCCCTTCCTGAAAAAAAGAAGAAGAAATGCATGGAATGCAAAACAGAGGAAGAAGAAAAAGAAGAAAGGAAGAGGAGGAAAGGAGGAATGAGGCTGAGAAGGATTCAGAGTAGATACTGGCACCGGTGCTGGAGCCACTGCGGTGCCATGTTAATAACATTTGTATGAATCCCAATATTTGTGTCTTTATATAGGTTATTGGATCTGTAGATTTCGAAAATAATGGTTTCAGAACCATCAAGAAAAAAATAAATAAATAAATAAATAAATAAAATTTCTTACACTTTTTATGTTTATAACTTACAAATTTACATGTTTTTACATACCTAAAAACAGTAAATCACTAAATCAAGCCACCATCCAGCCCCCCTCCTATCACCCTCCTGACCATCTGTGATCTATTGATCTATTGATTAAGGTCACATTTCGAGTAGTATTTTGGATAAACATAACATAAAATCAAGTTCTTTATACAAAGATCAGACAATATATGCTGACGTAACAAGTTTTAACATTAATAAGCTTACATGGCATCATCTGAACTAAGAAAATAATGTACAACGACAAACAACTCATCTTAAACAGGAATAAACAGTAATTAACATTAACAAAGTTTCACACCTATCAGCAGTAAAAACTAACATAGCATCCAAAAACGTAACTTTCATACTTTTTCAAAGCATATCTCTAACATAACAATGTTAATTTACATTGACATGGTAATATTTAGCTAAAATTTATCACAATTGTGTAATTATCATATAGATCGGTGAAAGTATGCTAACGTAACAAGTTTTCCTATTAATAAAGCTAACATGATGTAACATGACAGACTAAGAATATAATATACAACGACAAACCCAACACATCTTAAACATAAACAGCTAACATGCAAAGATCCACACTTAGCACCAGTAAAGTAACTAACAAGACTCACAAAAAACACATTCCATTCATGCTTTATCAAACATATCTCCAACATGACAAGTGTTAATTTTACATTAACATAGTAATAGTTAATAAAAACTTTAAACACAAACTATACCAGTATATAACCAAATAGGTAAAGACAAACAGACTAAAGAAAAACACCGTGAAAAGTTACTGGATGAACATTACATACTTAACACACACACACACACACACACACACACACACAACCAGATGAATAAACAGCCATCATCATCAATGTAGTCAATAAATCAAACATACGAGGGAAGTAAAACAAGTTTTCGTATTTTATAACATATAATTTTCATTGAAAAAAGCGTTATATAAATACATAAAAACATATAAATACATAAAAATATAAGTTTATTTTAAATATATTAATTCATCTGATCAGCGAACATAGGATTCAAGTTGGGTACGTTCTATATATCTCTCTAAAGATTCAATACCCTTTGAAAGAATGTAAGTATAAATGTCTTCAGCAACACTAAACCATTTTTCGGCATATGTCGATTCAACAGCCCTCATTCTCTCATACAAGAGAGAAGTAAACTCATCCAAGCTGATAGTTATTAAAGCATTTCTGTATACCGCATTATATGGGAAACCACATGTTTCGGTGTAAATATCGTAGATTACACCGTGAGCTATATGTATTAAGTCATCGAGTATGTCAACATCGTTAAGATGCGATGTTAATTCGTTTTTTATTTTAAGCAACGCTGTAATATTTTCAGGTGTTCGAACTGTGAAACCTATACATATGCGATAGAAGGTCACACAATCGACGGGTTTCCAATATTGGCGTACCTCAAGGGTTTTAACCCTACATCACATTACTTATGTCTGTCAGACCGTAAATATTTTTTTATAAAAAATTTACAATATGATACTTTCTAAGAGTTTGAAATTGGTCCCAAAAAATTCTACGTATTCAATATGTAAAAGCATAAATGAATAGGGAAATGATGCAAATATACAATGAAAATTAAAAAAAGCAACAAAAATGGCAATAATTATTTTATAAAAATTTCTTAAAATGGCGGTCTACTGGACATAAGAAAACCGTTAATGAAATGTTTTAAAGCTATGAGTTCTAGGGTTAATATTGTCACACGACGAGAACACCACGTCTATTCTATTAGAACCACTTATGTTGTCTTCCCTGTTAGATATTTCACTAAACGTTGATCTCTCGGATAACAAACACTTATCCTCTACCCATGTAGCAGCGATGTCGATAATCTTGATGAACCCATCAGCACAAACGAATAAAGGTCTATTATTTGACCCTTTGGCAGAAATACAAGCAACGTAACGACTGCCATTTGGTTTACGATTAAATATAAATGACACATCATTGGGAATAACGAAGCTCCTTGTGAAGATATCAACAACAGACGTGGAGATGCAGGGAGATGTCATCGTACCAGTACAGCGAAAAAATGTCCTACTGACGGAAATCGTATGCGTAAACAACCCTTATAGGTAATGAGATTCTTTCTTTCAGCCAATCAGAAGAAAGTAAACAAGAATACAACGCACAAACGAACCATATCAGTTCAAAAGGGTATATATTCTCGCTAGACAACAACAACAACAGCAACAACAACAACAACAACAACAACAACAACAACAACAACAACAACAACAACAACAACAACAACAACAACAACAACAACAATAACATAGTACAAAAATAAGTTCTTTATATACCAACCAACGAATATATGCTAACGTAACATTGTTTTCACGTTAATAAAGCTAACATAGCTTTACCAGAACTAAGAATATACTGTACAATAGCAAAATCTAACACACCTTACACACGAATAAACAACTAACATTAACAAAGTTCCATACTTAACAGCAGTAAAGTACCTACCCCAGCGTACAAGACGTAACCTATTCACACTTTTTCAAGCATATCTCTAACATATCATTGTTAATTTTACATTAACACTATTGATTTACGTAGCATCTCGAGTATCATTTCGGATAAACATAGCACAAAAATGAGTTCTTTATATACTAACCAGCGAATATAGGTTAACATTACAATGTTTCCACAATAATAAAGCTAACATAGCATCATATGAACTAAGAAAATAATGTACAACGACAAACTTAACACAACTTACGCACTAATATTAAACAGTTAACATTAACAAAGTTCCACACTTAACACCTGTAAAGTAACTAGCATTGCATACAAAACGTAACCTATTCATACTTTTTAATAAGTTCTATATATATACTGGCCCACGAAGATATGCTTACGGAACAAAGTTTTAGCTTCAATAAAGCTAACATGTCATAACCTGAACTAAGAATATAATGTACAATTGCAAACCTAACATACCTCACGCATGAATAATCAGCTAACATCCTGAAAATTCCCTACTTATCAAAGGTAAAGTAGCTAACAGGTCATACAATACTCGATATGTTCCCGCTTTTCGAGCATATTAGCAGCAGATAAAGCCGTATTATCTAACAAAATCCCTTAACAAAGTGACCAATCTATCAAAGATACCACCATCTTGAACACCATGAATTGACACTATCTTCATCAAAGTGTCACTCGTTTCGAGTATAACATCATTTGAACTATGAATAAACGTAGACATTAGCAAAATTCTAGGGCAAACCTAGCATTACTCAACAAAAACTTAACCTAGGCTCACGTTTCTAACACATCATCGTCAGTTAACACAGTAATATCTTACAAAAACTCATCATTTCTCTAACAAATCTGTGCTAACATACCTAGCGTATGAATAATCCGCTAACATCCTGAAAATTCCCTACTTATCAAAGGTAAAGTAACTAACAGGTCATACAATACTCGAAATGTTCCCACTTTTCCAGCATTTCTGCAACAGGTAAAGACGTATTATCTAACAAATTCCCTTAAAAAAGTGGCCATTCTATCAAAGATACATGCATCTTGAACTATGAATTGACACTATCTTCATCAAAGTGTCACTCGTCTCGAGTATAACATCATTTGAGCTATGAATAAGCGTAGACATTAGCAAAATTCTCGGACAAACCTAACATTACTCAACAAAATCTTAACATAGCCTCACGTTTCTAACATATCATCGTCAGTTAACACAGTAATATCTTACAAAACTCATCATTTCTCCAACAAATCAGTGTTAATTTCACCCAGTCATAGTAATATTTAACATAACGTACCTAACTTACGAATAAACAGCTTTCATTAACCAAGAGTATCTAAAGCAACACATCACCTCCCAAGAGAAAACCCAATGGGATTCACCCATTGAAAGGGTGTGAATCCTGAGAGTGGGATCACCCCGAAGGGGTGTAAGCGGGTTTTAGGTCTCGAACGTCTGAGCCGGGAACATATCCTGAGTATTGTGGGCCCGCTTGCCTTCGAGAGACGATCTCGTTCACACCCTTTCAATCCAAACTACTCATAGTTCGAAAGCTGTTTGTCATCAAGTTGATTATGATTATATTACTATGACTGTGAAGTAACTGACGACCCGAGAAAATGACAATTTTGTAGATAACCGCAGTGATTAACGATGTTGCCAGCTGGCCTGGGTGATCAGAATTTGCTGTATCCTACGCTCCTGGCTTTCAGAAGCCTGTTATACTCGAGACAGTATTTGCGACGAAGACGCCAGTGGTCAAATTCATAGTTCCAGGTATGCTTTGACCAAGTGGCCGCGAGGGTGAGCAGATAACCGTCTTTTGTTAAATGCTGGAAAAACGAGGCATTTCATTCAGCGATGTTCTTACGCATCTTGATGAGTATTTCGGGATGTTGCTGGTACGCTAGTATGTTTTGAATTTGTTGAGAAATGATGATTTTACCAGGTATTTTGTGTTAGCTTGAACGATGATATGTGGAGTTAAATTTTTGTTAGTATGAGTTTGCCTGAACTGATGTCTACGGCCCCCATTCGCAGGTCAAAATGTTGATCGCTACTCGAGCGATTGACACGATGAAGACTGTCGATTCGCCGGATGCATGCGACGGGTGGTCGCTGTTGGGTTTTGCTAGGCTTCTTGACGGCACGCTCTGCTGCTAGCCAGCTGGCCGGCGCGACCTGTTGCTACGCATTAAATGAGAATTTCGGGATGATTATTCGACGTGGTATCTGTTGGGACTACCTTGACCTGCAGTTCAGGTATGACCCGCTTTGTGGCTTCAGCGCCTGTTCGCAAAGCATATCATCGAAACGTCTACCACCTCACCCTACTAGCAGAAAATGACGAAGGGTGGCGGAATCTCAGAAAGCTGGTTTCTCGCGGCTATCTGGTAGGCAACGACGTGTTGACGCGAACATTGTGTTACCTGTTTGGCGTGCCAAGTTCTGGTGCCATGCGGGTTATGTGATCGCTATGTTAGCGGCAATGAAGTAATAATATTGGCATGACCTATTCGTTGAATACGCAGAGCTTCATTTTGTGTATGTTTATCGAAATGATACTCTGCTACGCGTCAACAGTGTTCCAATGTAAAAATTAACAATGACCTTGTTGAAGACAGCCAACTGGTGGCCTGCTGTTGAAGGCTCAATGAACTGTTAATGTGATTGTTTGATGTGAACGCCGGGCCCCACGCTGACAGCGCTGCAGTTACCGGCAAAGCTATGTTAACATGTATTAAGAAAATAGTTACGTTAGCACATATTCGTGGACTATTCATCAAAGAACTATTTTTGTACTATGTTGTTATTGTTACATTGTTGACCAGCTAGACTAATTGCCCATTGTTGACCGACTTATTGATTGTTGTTGCTGTTGTTGTTGTCTAGCAGAACAATATGCCGCTGAACTGTCGTTTGTACGTTATCATTAACTGTTTACTATTCTGATTGGCTGAAAAAAGAATCTCATTACCTATAGGGACGATTTACGCATACATTCCGACCGTTATTTTCGCTATTCGTGCGTGTTGCTCCATCCACATCTGCGATATGTACAAAGAGCTTTCGTCGCCCAATGATGTCATTACTATTTATCGCAATAATAACAGTCATACGATCGCCGCTGCTGCCAAGGGATCCAGTGCCAGACTAATTCGTTTGTGCTGATGGAAATTCATCAGATTATCGACATCGCCTCCCATGAGTCAGAAGGACTCAAGTGTTTGACCCATCCGGAGATCAACGTTTAGTCAAGTATCAACAGGGAAGGCGGCGCGTCATTCTCATTGGATAAACTGCCAGAAATTTATAATGTTGAGCGATGGTGTGACAACTTCTATCTTGCATATAGGTTTCACAGTTCGAACACCTGAAAATATTACAGCGTTGCTTAAAATAAAAAACGAATTAACAACGCATCTTAACGATGTTGACATACTCGATGACTTAATACATATAGCTCACGGTGTAATCTACGATATTTACACCGAAACATGTGGTTTCCCATATAATGCAGTATACAGAAATGCTTTAATAACTATCAGCTTGGATGAGTTTACTTCTCTCTTGTATGAGAGAATGAGGGCTGTTGAATCGACATATGCCGAAAAATGGTTTAGTGTTGCTGAAGACATTTATACTTACATTCTTTCAAAGGGTATTGAATCTTTAGAGAGACGTACCCAACTTGAATCCTATGTTCGCTGATCAGATGAATTATTATATTGAGAATAAGTTATTTATTTATTTTTATGTTTACATGTATTTATATAACGCTTTCAATGAAAATTATATGTTACGTATAAAATACGAAAACTTGTTTTACTTCCCTCGTATGTTCGATTTATTGACTACATTGATGATGATGGCTGTTTATTCGTCTGGTTGTGTGTGTGTGTGTGTGTGTGTGTGTGTGTGTGTGTGTGTGTGTGTGTGTGTGTGTGTGTGTTAAGTATGTATGTTCATAGTTTAGCTTTACAGAGAGTAAAACTTTACTTTGTTTGTCTTTACCCATTAGGTATTATGCTGGTTAGGTAAGGTTATGCTAAATTTTTTGTTAATTATTACTATGTTAATGTAAAATTAACATTGTCATGTTGGAGATATGTTTGATAAAGCATGAATGGAATGTGTTTTTTTGTGAGTCTTGTTAGTTACTTACTGGTGTTAAGTGTGGATCTTTTGTTAATGTTAGCTGTTTTATTCTTGCTTAAGATGTGTCAGGTTTGTCGTTGTATATTATATTCTTAGTTCATGTTACATCATGTTAGCTTTATTAATAGGAAAACTTTGTTACGTTAGCATACTTTCACCGATCTATATGATAATTACACAAGGTTATAGTAAATTTTAGTTAAATATTACCATGTCAATGTAAATTAACATTGTTATGTTAGAGATATGCTTGACCAAGTGTGAATAAGTTACGTTTTTGGATGCTATGTTAGTTTCTTTACTGCTGATAGGTGTGAAACTTTGTTAATGTTGACCGTTTATTCCTGTTTAAGATGAGTTAAGTTTGTCGTTGTACATTATTTTCTTAGTTCAGATGATGCTAAGTAAGCTTTATTAATGTGAAAACTTTGTTACGTCAGCATATATTGTCTGATCTTTGTATAAAGAACTTTTTTATGTTATGTTTATCCAAAATACTACTCGAAATGTGACCTTAATCAATAGATCAATAGATCACAGATGGTCAGGAGGGTGATAGGAGGGGAGCTGGATGGTGGCTTGATTTAGTGATTTACTGCTTTAGGGTATGTAAAAACGTAAATTTGTAAGTTATAAACATAAAAAGAATAAGAAATTTTATTTATTTATTTTTTTTTTCTTGATGGTTCTGAAACCATTATTTTCGCAAACTACAAATCAATAACCTATATAAAGACACAAATATTATCATTACACAAATGTTTATTAACTAGCAGTGGCTCCAACACCGGTGCCAGTATCTCTAGATCCTTTTCTTCTTCCTTCCCCCTTTCCTCCTCCTTCTTCCTTTCTTCTTCTTTTTCTTCTTCCCTCTCTGTTTTGCATTTCATTGCATTCTTCTTCTTCTTTTTCGGAAGGACCCACCTCCGGTGGAATCCTGAACTCAAAACCGAATCCAACTCCGACTCCGACTCCGTCTCCGTCTCCGACTCCAACTCACTCCGACTCCGTCTCCTTCAACCTTTCTCCGGTTTCGGTCTTCTACGATTATTTTGTACGGCGGGCGCATCCCCGCTTCCAGGGGGAGGGATGCAGAGGGACATGTCTCGTCTCCGACGAGATTGCGCCATCATATAGCTCATCAAATTTTCCTCCGATTCGTTAAGCCTAACCTGGTTTTCAGGATGAATTTGACCTTGGGCTAAGAGGGCAACACCCCCTTAGGGGTGACCTACGGTCACCAAAACTCATCTGTGATCAGCTTATCACCTTCATAGAACATATACCAAGTTTGAAAGCGATACGTTAACTCTAACCCGTGTAGATATATATCGGACTCAGAATCGGATGCGAAGGAAAAGCCTCGGCGGAATCCGAGTCGGAGTGCGTAAAGAAACGATCCCTTACAGGGATCGTTTTCGGCTTTGGAATTCGATTTCCTTCGGAAGGATGTGGTGCGGTGCGGTGCTGGTGCTGCTACAGCTGGTGCGGTGCGGTGCCGGTGCGATGCGAGGCGGGATGGTGCAGGGCGTGCGACGCGGGCGCAGAACCCACATAATAAAAACATAAAATAGTAATATTTCACAATACTAAATACGACAATAATAATAATAATAATAATAATAATAATAATAATAATAATAATCAGTCTGTGTCTGTCGGTCAAACAGACCTTCGGTCTGTTTGACCTCCAGGTGGTCGGTCGCCTGAACGCTTGTTAGGCCTAAACTCACCCACGCAGATCACGCCACAAGGGCGAACTTATATCGGCGTCCACCCTCCCGAGGAGTGACCACCTCTATATACATCCTACAGACTTGAAAATTACATGGATTCGTCCTTATCCCATATATGAATTATATTCGTTTCAGACCTATATCTGCATACTTTGAGAAAAAAGCTGTAGTATGATACCAAACTGCGGCAATACTACTATATATATATATATATATATATATATATATATATATATATATATATATATATATATATATATATATATATATATATATAATATATATATACTGCTATACTTCTTTCTATGCTATATATATATATATATATATATATACTCTACTATATATATATATATATATATATATATATATATATATAATGTAAAAATATGATTTCTGCTCTCGCTTTGATCATAATATCAGTAATGCATAACCTGATGGTATATTTTTTGTAAGT
>JABUQX010028070.1:45000-50000 GCA_015478945.1 Trachelipus rathkii
TCATTCCAAAATTTTATTGGGTCGCATTATCCACTTGATCACTGAATTGATTAGTGATTAGTGAATACTCAGAAGACAATTTGACTATGTGGCATGTACCTGCCATGTCGATCTCCCCCTCTCCCTATTTTTGGATCCCGAAAAGACGAAAAATCTAAAACCCCAATTTTTCGGTTTATTTTATACACAACATTGGAGGACGAACGAAGATCGGAATATGGGGGAAAAGAGAGTTTCATCACTTCAGGGTGTCGGAAGAGGGGATAAGATTTTATTTTTTTTCCGGCCTTTAAAAAAAAAATTTTTTTTTTGAAAAGAATATCGGCTTTCGATATTAAGAAAAAATATCGAAATATCGATATATCGCCTAAGAAAATATCGCCCAAAATATCGATATATCGAGCCAAAAATATCGATATTTCGATATATCGATATTTTTTGGCCATCCCTATTTCCCAGTCGCTTCTGATGTCTCGTAGAGTAAGTTGTGTTCAAGTGTTTGGGTGTCATTTTTTGAGTTGGTCGATATAAGGCTAATCCGGGTAAGGCTAAACAGGCACATAATCGATTTATTTTATACATTTTATACATTGAAGTTGAAAATTTTATATTATTTAGGTTTAATATGTTATTAATTTAAATATGCAGAAGAAACGCACATACAACGAGAGTTTTCTCAGCTTTGACTTTTCAGCCATCGTTAACAATGATGTTCAATTGCCATAGTGCGTAATCTGCAAGAAGACGCTTGCTAATTAGAGCATGAAGCCGTTCAAGCTGAAGGAGCATCTCAAAAAGGGGCATCCGGAATTGACCAGCAAGGATTTGTCATTCTTCAATATTAAAGAACACCAGCTAAAGCGGTCAAAATTGGATCACGGAACAGAAATTCTATTTCAACCCTCTAAGACCGTCGAGGCCTCGTACAAGATCTCCCTTCTTATAGCAAAGCAGAAGAAGCCAAACGCAATTGGAAAGACACTCGTTAAACCTTGCATGATAGAGGCTGTTCGTCTTGTTCTCGATCATAACTGTGTCAACAAGCTTATAATCAGATAAGTCTCTCGGGCAACACAGTTCAGCAGCGCATCGATGACATTGTTCTACAGATTCAAACTTCATGTGACGGTAGAAAATACGAAAATCTCCTTTTTTTGCAATGCAACTTGATGAGTCAACAGACAATGCCTAGCTTTTTACAACTTTTGGTTTATGCTCGCTTGTTTCGGAAATCGGATTGAGAGAGGAGTTCCTTTTATGCAAACCACTGATTTACATACTACAAAGATGAAGATATCATGAACTATATTTTTCACTTCTTCAAGAGGAAACATTCTCTCCGTGTCAAAGTTGGTTAGTGTGTGCACGGACGCGGAGCTCCCAGCATTCTCGGCAGCTAAGTCAGGATTTGGGGCTCTGGTCAAGAAGAAGAATCCGGCTGTAATTACAACACACTGCGTGATCCATCGTGAGGCTCTTGCCCCCAAGACGCTCCCTGCTACCCTCGAACTCACCTTCGCAACTGTGATCCATATCGTCAACCACATCAAAGGACGAGCACTCGACACCAGGCTGTTTCGTCAGTTGTGCCAAGACATGGATTCTACCCACCAAGACTTCCTCTTCTGCCCATCTGTTCGTTTTTTGTCAAAGGGCAATGTTCTTGCTCGTGTATTGAACTCTTTGAGGAACTGCAGATATTTCTTGCAACTCAAAGGAAGGAGATGGAACAATTTTTAAAGAACATTCGAAAGCCGTTTAAGTGAAATCTTGCCTATTTGGCAGACGTGTTCGAAGCTTTGAACCGACTCAACCGTCAACTACAGGGCCCAGATGCCATCAAGGCTTTCCTCGACAAGCTAGCTTTTTTGCGAGAAAAGTTGAGATGGGAAATGTAGCTTCGTTCCAACATCTGAATGAGATCGTCGGTGAAGAATCATTTGCAAAAGAGCTGCAACAAGATATCAAGGGGTACTTGTCAAGCTTCGAACAAGAGTGCAGATCCTATTACCATGATATTGATGCAAATGAGAATGCACGACTTAAACTTGCCTGCAATCCTTTCCGCTGCAATGTAGACGATCTTCCTGATGACATACAAGAAGAATTTTTGTAACTCATCAGCATCACCGCAGCCAAAGAGAAGTTCCAGGAACAACAGCACTTCAGCAACTCTAATTGCTGGGCAAAAATGATTTCCGCTTTCCCCAAGACGAGCACATTCGCCTTCTCTCTCATTAACTGACCTTTGTGAAAGTGGTTTCTCGACTCTACTGGTAATCAAATCAAAGGCTCGAAACATGTTGGATGCTGCAGCGGACATGTGATGTGCCTTGAGCCACACAGACCCACGTCTTTATTTGCTTGCAGCAAGAAAGCAAGTACATCCTTCGCATTAAAAAATGCAACGGTAATCTAAATTTATGCAATATATATATACATATATATATATATATATATAATATATATATATAATATATATATATTATATATATATATTATATATATATATTCTATATATATATTATATATATATATAATATATATATATATATATATTATATAATTGGAGCCTGTTATGTTTTACGACTCGTAGGTTTTGATTTTTTTTTTTTTAATATATTTCTTATATAATGATCCTAACGATCAATTTAAGTGGTAACGGACATGACTCAAATATATTGGACCTGTTACGTTTTACGACTCTCAGTTTTTAATTTTTTTTTTTAAATATTATTACTAGTATATGATTACTAACAACGAATTTCTATGCGAATTAGGTGTAACGGAAAGGCTTCATAAAGTTAAGAAATATTTTATGATAATTTTTTTAAAAGTAATTTTTTAATAATATTTTGTTTTTATTTTTTTAATTTAGGTATATTTGTTTTTTTTTTTCTTTTTAACTAAAGGAATACCACAAGGGTACACCGCAAAGATGGCCTTACCGGTGGACGACAGGAGGAGATTAGATTTTTATTTTCACATTATCTGGCAGAAGTTTAAAACTTGGTATGTCGAAATTTAAAATTGATTCAAATTTTTTTTTTTTTATTTTTTTTTTTTTTTTTTTTTTTTTTTTTTTTTTTTTTTACGCAGATTACCACCACTCACGGGCTGACCCTTTTCAAGGAGGGGGCAGGAAATAAAAACAGGAAAGGGTGTTTTTTCTGTTGTTCCTAAGATATAGAAAAACCCACCCAACCCCAAACCTAACGCAAATCTCTCAGGTGGGCGCAGACATAGGCTTTTAAGAGAGGAAGATTAAATACAGTAGGAAAAACAGAAGATGGCCAAGGAGTTCCACATGAACAGAAGTGGCTTGGAAGAGACGGAGGCACCAACCGAACGAGTCTGGGATTTTCAATGCTCACGGAAAATTCATGCGAGAGCCCATGGCACCCGCTATGTATGCGAGGGCGACGCAATGGAGTGGAAATGCGGGTGGCCAACTCCTCTGGGGCACTACCGTTGTAGTACCTAATAGAAAAGAGATAGTGCGCCAACGTCACGTCGCAGAGATAGAGGGTCAAGGGAAGTTTGAAAGTATGGGACAGTTAATTAATCTCTAAGCTTTAGACTCTACACTTTCCATAGAAGGGTGGAGCCGGCCCCCCCAGATGTGAGTACAGTACTCCAAACAAGGGCGAATAAAAAAAACTATGTATTGGAGTAGCTGTGCAGAAGAAAAAATTCCCGCAACCTGAAACAGAACTCCCAGTTTCCTTTGAGGCCACCTTAGCAAGCGTTGTGATATGAGGTTTTCCAAGATAATTTTTTTTGTTTATGTTCCAGACCAAGAATGTTTATGTTTTTACAACAGGTGAGACGTTAGAACCGTCGGAAAAAAATAGGAAAGTTAGGAGGTGTTTTTTGAGAGGGAGATGTAAAGAAGTTGAGTTTTTAAAGAGTTGAATTTCACAAGGTTGCCGCTGCCCCACCGGGAAATCCCCATCCAAGTCGGGCAAAGAATAGAATCGGAAAGTGAAGACGAGGGCAACTCTAGATGCAAAAGAGGGAACAGATTTGAAATGAGTGGAAGAATGGAGAGTTGCTTCATTGGCATAAGAGTGATCAAAGTTATAAGTACCGCTGATTAGATTGTTGATGAGATGTAGGAATAAAGTTATAGATAGAACAGAACACCTTGAGGAACACCACAATTAACAGGAAAGGAGGAAGAAGTCACTTCATCAACGAGTGCTGATATGGAGCGACCAGAAAGAAAACTTGACAAGAGTAAGCAAAGAGAGGAGGAAACCCAAAGGAAGGGAGCTCAGAGAGTAGCGACGCATGCCATACTCGATCAAAAGCCTTTGATATATTGAGTGCCACCAACCCAAGACCTCACGCAATAGTCCCTAAGGACAAGAAGAACGGCATAATCAGTAAGATAGGATAGTATGTCACCAGTTGACCTCGAGCGTCGAAAGCCATTCTGATGATCTGAAAGAGGGAATGAGACTCCAGGATGATGCAGGAAATGAGAGTTAAGAAAGTTTCAATGATCTGAAAGAAGGAATGAGACTCCAGATGATCAGGAAATGAGAGATTAAGAAGAGTTTCATGGGGAATGACAGAATACAAATGAGAGCGATAGGGAGATAGTTTGAAAGATCAGAGCGGCTTACCTTTTTTTCGGGATTGGTTGGACATAGCGCGCGCTTGATTCCAGCACTGAGAAATGTAGCTAGTATTAAAGGCATAGAGAAGTGAGAGTTGAACGAGGACAGGGGCAGCTCAGCACTCTCTTAAAACACGGGGAGGAATGTCATCCGGGTCACTAGCCTTCCTAACACTCATAGATCTCAGAATCCCATTCACCCGATCATGCGTATGGCGGGAGGATGCATAGGAAACCTGAGAGGAGAAGAAGCCAGGAGGAGGGATGCCGGAATCGTCCAGGGGAGAATTAGATGAAAACAAGGAGGCCGAAGAGGATTAGCCTTTTCAGTACGGAGAGTTAAGCTACAGAACGCGTCTGAGCGAATAAGTGGAGG
>JABUQX010028070.1:57500-63132 GCA_015478945.1 Trachelipus rathkii
TACTTAGGTTTTAGTTTTCCCACATTGTACTGGTGGTTTCTGACCAACATGAATATTGTATCTTTCAGATTCTTGGGCATTAAAATGTTTCTATTTCGGAAGGTTAGTTCTATTAGAGAGGGGTTTTGCTGCGAGCTTCTCAACATATGTATCATAGGTCAGAGGCCAATCTAGTATGTTCACATTTTGGCCAAATAGAATCTGACTCGGAGTGATGCCGCTTTCCGAGATGGGTGCCTGTCTGAGGGCAAATAGCGCGAACGGGAGGACGTCTAACCATTGTTGACCTTTCATTTCAGGCTCTGTTAACATAACTCTAATGCAGAATAATAAGGTACGGTGGTATTGTTCTGCAAGGCAGTTACTAAAAGGTGCAAAGGGTGCATAGCTTGCCGTGGTGAAATACGAGATGCCAATTAGGATGCAGACACTTTCAAACAAGTGAGATGTGAAATTCCTACCCCGATCGGTTATCAGGTTATCTGGTACCCACGTAAAGGGAAATATCTCATGTAATAGCACCTTTACTATTGTTTCCTTTGCTATATCTTTTAGGGGCACCGCCCATACATAATGACTGTATCGATCGATGAGTGTAAACAAATATTTATGACCGTTGCAAGAGGTCATTTTCACAATATCCGCATTCATTGTCTCGAATTTATAGCTTACCTCTTTATATTTCCCGTAAGCAGGATATATTTTCCTCCCCATTTTACTGATTTGGCACTGTGGACAAGTTCTTACGATATTTTTCACCCTTTTATGCAGTGCCTAATTTGAAACCAAAATTCGGCCTTCATTGCTATTAAAGTACGATTTATTCCCAGTGCATAATCTTTATTATTTCATCTATGGAATCTTCGGGCAAAAGCACCCGTGCATAATTTAAGGAAACGTCTACAAATAACTCTATTTCCTTTTGATCAAACCAAAACTTTTGTTTTATAATGTTAAGTGAGCTTTTATCTTTATCTGCCAATAAGGTTTGTAAATAGGTATCATTCTGTTGTTTAACACTGATCATTTTATAGTCAATCTTCTTATGGAACTTCTTTATTATCTCACTATGCGTTTTTCCGCAGCTGGTAACTAAATTAACAGTTTTTATTTCAATTAAATTTTCACTCTTTTGATGATCGTCCCTCTGTTCTGTGAGTTGCTTGTTCCATTTATCTAATTGCTCCGCTTCTATAGCAATGCGTTCTTTATCTTGCAATTTCTGTTTTTCAAAATTTAAATCTCCTAGACGTTTGGAATGTATGGTATTTGTGGTTGTCTCTCTGCGGCATTTTAAAGGGTCTAAATTTTACCTTTCTCATTGGAGTTTTATGGTCTGGTCCGTGCCGTTTATGCGTAAAAATTCCCCTTTCTTCCACCTGACTTCAGGTTTGTTTTTTGACTCTGATTGGTTGAAGCGGCGTTGAGTCATTACCAAATCCCGTTTTCTTTTTTCTCGTTACTGGCTGTGTTGGTTGGAAGGTTCGTAGCTTCTCGCCCTGCTATTTGATTTCAATGTTTTTCAATTGCAGATCAATTACTTTGTTTATCCCTCTGTCCTTCAATAATTTTTATTGTGGTATTAAATATTGCGATAAAAGGTTTATTATTGCTCGTGAATTAATTTCCAAGATGCATTATAAGTTCTTAGCAAATTCGCTTGCCGAATTCCCTTGCATTCTGATTGTTGCAATCATTGATTCTATTGTATTTTGATATCAATTCTCGGGAATGTGTATGGACTTGTAATTTTTTTCTGCCTATTAAAAGATATCCGTATTTCTTCAATACTTTAATGAGGCAATTAATTGTTTATTTGGATAATCATACCTTTGCTCTGTAGGATTTAATATACAGCTGCAGAAGGCAAATGGGAAATTCCCTTCATCGTCTGCCATTATGGCGCTTGCAGCGGCATTAGCTGCTGCGTGGACTATTGTTTTTATTGGGCTCGTGACGCACGGGTATATTAACGTGGGTGCGTGCGTGCTTTATGACGTTTTTAACATCTGAGAAGGCTTTCTCCGAGTGTGTATCCCACCGTACTCGTCTGCGGGAGTAAGGTTTCCCCTGCAAGAAGAAGGTGAGGGGGAACATGATTTCTGCTAGACAGGGCAGCGAACTGAGATAAAAGCTTCCCTTCCCAATAAAAGCACGGAGTTTTCTGATAGTTTTTGGCTTATCGCAGTTAGTTATATCTTTTACTTTTTCTGGGTTTGGTCTCAGACCATCTTTATTTATTACATAGTCGAGGTAATCTAATTCTCCCACTCCTATCTTGCATTTGGCTGGGTTCAGGCTAATATAAAGTTAATGTTATCTTTGTAGTATTCTTTCTACTAATATTTTGTGCTCTTCTTGAGTTTCTGTATGGATTAAAATATCATCCATATAGGCATGACAATGTTCTATATCTGAGAGTAAAATATTCATTAGCCTTTGGAAAACGAAGGGTGAATGGATATACCCCATGGGCAGACAGGTGTAGTTAAAAGTTCCTGTTGCTCGTGATAGTAAAGTATTTTTGGCTTTCTTTGGCCAAGGGAATCGCGTAGAAGGCTTGAGTTAGGTCTATCTTGCTGAAATACTTGCATCCTTGCAACGAAAATATTGCGTCTTGCATGTTTGGCAATCCAAAACATCCGGCTCAGCCCGTTTATTTAATTCTCTAAAGTCGAATATAAGCCTCACTTTGTTGTTACTCTTTTCAAGGATGGACACTGGGAAATCCCAAGGAACTGTTGCAGGCAACTGGTTAAATTGTGACCTTGTTTGGGAGTATAATTTATGGGGTATTCGTCTTGGCCTCATAGGTATAGCTTAATCTTTTATGGTGGCTTGATAAGGATATGTATTAGCTAATTCTTCTAGGATTCTTTCAGGGATGATAGCATTTTCTTTGTTTGTTGTTATATTTCCAGCTTTGTTTATCATTGCGGTGCTGGTACCGCTTGTTCTCCCTTTATATTTTTCAAAAATTTTCGCCCACCTGTTATTTTGATTTTTCTTTATATAATTATTTTCTGCTATATATGGGTTGAGAAAGACTTCTTTGTATTTATAAATAACATCATTTAATAATAAAGGGCTAGTAGGTAAAAGAGGAGTGTTGAGGGGAAGATTTTTAATAGGAAACAGAGTGTCCTTGGAAAGGCCATGCACATGCACATTTCTGAAATTTATATCCCTTTTTAATTAATAGTAAAATTCGTTAATGGATCAATTAAGATATCATGTTTAAAATCTATTCCTAACTCATATCGTTTCAAAAATGGAAGTCCCAAGATACTGATCTTTAAATTTGCAACGTAAAATTTATCTATATATTTTCTATTTAAATTGATATCTAGCTCTAACGTTTTTACATCATAAATGTCAATTTGTGTATTATTAGCTGCTAAAATATAACCTATAGGCGTTTTGCGCTTTGCAATTGCATCCGCCTGACAAATATTGACTTGACTTCCTGTGTCAATAAGATAAACTCGTTTATTTAAACTGTCAAATGCTTTATATAGTTTCGCGTTTAAAACATCACAAGAATAGTTCTTAAATTCCAACAATTTTTGCCAAGATATAATACTTGACCTCCTCCTACACGACCAAAACTTGATTTGCATACATTTTTATAACTGTACGATTAATTTGGGTTAAAATTGTTCTAAATATATTAAAAAAAGGTATATCAAGCATGCTTTGGATTGACAGACACAACAGAATCGTTAATATTTACATTACCATTATTTGCCGTTTCGGCCATTTCATTTTTATTCTGTACATTCTCAATATTTTTAATAGCATCATGATTATTGTTAACATCTCGGTACAGAACACTGCCGGCATTATCATTTTGATTTATATTATCACTGTCATTATATATAGCATGCATGTCTTTGTTTTCAACATTATTATGTAAATTATTTGATTCAACAATTTTATTATTATTATTATTATTATTATTATTATTATTATTATTATTATTATTATTATTATTATTATTATTATTATTATTATTATTATTATTATTATTATTATTATTCATTATTATTATTATTATTATTATTATTATTATTATTATTATTATTATTATTAAAAAGTTATTTTCATGAAAATGCGTGTTTTGCTAGGATTTAAAACAGATTTTTACTGAACTCTTTCCAACCGCTCCTCGATGGTGATTCAAGCGGTCTCCTTATTGGTTTCCCTGCTGGGCAGTGAGTGTAGTTTGTGTGGCATTCCTTCCCCCATTTGGGTAGAGTAAGGGGTATAGGGGACATTCCTCAGACTCACAACGGAAAGCTCGATGAAGGAATTTCCCATGATAATAACAGAGGTCTGCGGCAGCTCCATTTAGAGCGCTGTTGTCATATCTCGATTGCCTGGCTTGGCTTCTGCCTCTACGTGTATTGCGTTCACCATCTGGTTGCCGTCTTTCTTGGGCGATTTGGCAGATGGTGCCAGCCATTTCTTTTACGACTTTCATCAGTTCAGTAAGCTGGTGGTTTAAGATTTTCTCTTGCGCATCGAGAGTTGAGTTGATTTTCCTCTCTTGTTCCCGAGAGAGATTTTGTCTGTTTGTTGACTCAGACTAAGAAAAGTCTGTTTCTTCTTAGATGATTTACATTTCCCCAATATGCATCCTCCCTCGGGGGATGAAGGTTTCGATCTTTTCGGACGAAATTTTTAAACAAGTCATCTGCGACTCGCACCATTCTATGTATGTTGTTTTCCTCAGCGAGGGCATAGAGACTCATTTGAACATTTGGGGGAAGTTCTTCAAGAAAAAGCTCTTGAGCAAACTTAGGGTTATTCTCGACCAGCAGGTCGAAATTCTTGTGTCCTAAAACATCTTTGACTCTGTTCAGATATTCACTTGGGAGCTCATCACGCCGCATTCCTTTTTTGAACACATCTCTCACTCTCTGCCGGGGTGCGGGCATATAAGTTTCTTCGATATTGTCCAATAATAGCTGATAGGCATTTTCTTTCAGAGGAAAGTGGATTGATGACACCAACGTATTAGGTAAGATAGAAGCCAATAGACGCACTCTTTCATGCCCATCATCTATGTTGTTTAATTTAAATATCGCATTAACCGCGCTAAGCCAGGATACGACACCATATGGGTCGAAGGGGGGGAGTTGGCTGGAGGTTAAGTGGCTATAGGTTTTCTGAGGAGACTTATTCCCGCGCTGACGCTTTGGTCGCGTTGCTTGGCGCGAAGTAGTCGACCTATGTGACTCAGGTTGCTTTGCTTTGGAGGAGGAGGAGTGAAGGTCTCCCTCCATGGGGGAGTGTGAGGAGGCTGCGGGGTGAGTGATTGTCTATTCCCCTTAGCCGTTGTAGGTGAAGATCTCGTGCGACTCGTTTTGAGTCGCTGAATGAGCTTCTTCGTTGCGACCAAGGTTTTAGCTATAACAAAGAAACTTTGTTTTAGGTTTTGAGTCAGTTCTTAAGCCTTAAAGTTGGTTAGGAATTTTTGAATGTTTGGCCGCTCTTTCAAATTTTTGTGCCGGCTTCTACTGCAACGGCTTTTTTTTTTTGCTTATTCACAGTTTATTGTTTTTCTTTTAAAATTTTTCTATCACTAAGTTTATTCTTCACTTTTACAGCATAAATTTGTTTTAGTCCT
>JABUQX010028071.1:0-37366 GCA_015478945.1 Trachelipus rathkii
GGTTGTACAAATTTTGTGGCGAAAGATGACTAGCTAGGATAATGGAGTTTAGATGGAAAAGAGTAAATGAGACCATTTTGATACGGTATCACATGATGTTTTAGTCAGCTTTCAGTTCTCCTAGTCATTGTGAATTACTTAGCGGGATGGTATTATCTCTCGGTATAATTAGAATGGTAGAAAATAGTGGGCGTTGAAATGACACTAATTCACTATTACAATAATTTAAGTACTTATGATATCTAGATAAATTAGCTAACAATTTATTTATGTTGGAATTGTTGGAGCACATAATAAATAGAAATGAATATCGAATGAAGGAAGGTAATGCTCCTTCAGAGCATAGAGTTGTTTAATTTAATACACACTATTAAATATTGGGATATTTATTAATTAGGTCTGGATCATTATTCGCGATGGAATTTTGAGATTATTGAGAGATTAGTATATATATATAGTATGTTAACTAATGGATTAAGTGATTTAATGTATGGTTTTTTATAAATGTTGAGCAGTATTAAGTATGTTTTGGAAGTTGTTGGTATTTAATAGACTAGATCGATGCTCATCAGTACAAGAGCTTGCGTGTTGTCGGTGAAGGTGTGTCATACTTGGATAACAGGCTAATTGAGATTTCCCGATTAAAAAAGCGCATTGTACTTGTATTTCAGTATTTTTTCAAGAGGTATTTTACTTATTATATAATTAATAGTAATTAATATGAGTATAAGGGTGTGAATGTATACTGAGTGAAATGGTACCTTAAACAATAATAAGAAAAGGTGTGTAGTTAAATAATATATAAAAATGAATATAAGTAATGGATCTGATTACAAATTTAAAGTTTAATGTTTGCGTTTATCAGTTGGCGTACTATCTGAAAGAAATTTTTAATAAGCAGTTGGTGTTATATAGAACTAGTTGAAAAAATTTATATTGGAACACTAATATTTGTATTTGCAAGGGGGCAATTTTCATCAGAGGAGATTGAAGGTGGAAAAGAGAGGGACATTGGGATTTACACAAATCAGGACATTAGAGTAAAGAAAATATTAGATACGCGGTTGTTCGAATCTTCGTATTAGGTAAATAATGTGGAGGGACTTTGCCCACATTAGAGGATATCTTTCTTGATAGCGGAATCAACTGGATGGTTCATTTGGAGATTCATTACATTTTGCGGAGACAGTAACGATTGAGAGAGGTTATAAATATATTGCTTAATGTTATTGGTATATAAGCACGCTTTATTATAGTGGGTAAGACAATTTTATATCACTCGTGTTCATAATATATATAGAAGACATTAGAAATTTTAAAAGAAAATGAAAATAATTTTAAAAAACTTCAAAAAATAAAAAAAATCCAATAAAAAAAATAGAATAAAGGATAATTAAGAGTATCAGACAATTATTTTGATTAAGAATATATATAACCATTAATTATATTAAAACAGATATTATAAAGATAGATAAATATGATATCCTGATATACAACATTTACGCGCCTCTAATATATAACTAATATTATCAAGTGAAATAGTTATACCCATGGGTGAACAGTCCTGGTTACCGCCTTGTCCTTTTGGTGTTAATACACTTGATTCGTGGTTTTCATTGGCCAGAAGTGCATGTGGGGTTGTGTGTGTGTGTGTGTGGTGGTTTGTGTGTGTGCTGGTGTGTGGTACGTGTTAGTTCAACTCTGCAATGCGCTTACTCTTCTAGCTGAGCCTATCTCTTACCTTTCATATCCTCCTTCCGGTAGTAATAGAATGTCATCCTTCGACTTAACGATCTGTTTAACACTTTTTCACCCGGAGGTGAGACTTACATACATCAATGCACAGCTCACACTCGCGTCTTTACACTCTTCTTGGGACTACTTGTCACTTTTTATTTGTTTTGGTTTTCTACCAATAACCTCAGGGTTCTGTCTTATTCTCAGCTCTTTCTAATAATGAGTCTTAAATTAAAGTGGGAGTTTACAAACAGGTCTTTCCTACGTTGTTTAAATGCTTCTTTAATTTGCTTCGGATGTTAATTAGCAATTATATAACTATAACTTTATAGGATCTTTAAAAGCATGAAGACAGTGCTTTATTTTTTACTCTAGAAATTCATCTCCATATTGTTTGTGGATTTATATATGGCCTTTGTTTTACGACATTTTTGTAAAGAGGTGCTATGAGTGTTTTAGTGCATCCGGAAGACTTGGACATATAGATACACGTGATCACCTGTCTACTTGCACCTCAAACTTTAGCGTTTAAATCAAACCTAACGCGAAGTGTCCAGATGACACCCGCACCTTACTAGAACTATCAGCGGAAGCATACGGCAACTCATCTCCTAATCGATCAAAATCCTGCGATGGCAAGTCGAGCTAAAATCTTGCTTTGAGAGATCTTAATGTTGAAAAGCCCCACAGCTAAAACTAAAAGACTTCGTCCTCTACTCAATAGACTGAGGTAAACTATACACTCGAGCAATGCATATCTCAATTAATTTTTTCGTCTATGAAAAGGGGTGGAGTATGTTTCCATTATCGTATAGTCTATATTTACTCGTATATCCTGTTCTCTCAAAAGCTCGGAATTTACTCTTACTATGCGATTTTCTTATGGCTTAATAATCTTTCTTCGCTTATATAAATAATTTTGTGGTTTTGCTACTGTTTGTAAGAACAGCCTTTCCACTGCTTTTTTTTTTTAAGTATCGTTAAAGCTGTAACTTGAGCCATAGATTTATACTTATCAATCCTAGTGAGAAGGTCCTCTATTTACGGGGGAGTTTCAAAGAAACACAACATGAATAAGGTATCTTTCAAACTGATCCAAGGAAGGGGCCGAATCAGAATCCACCATGCTGAGCAACTATAGGAAAAACTACACAGCATTCCGATCCTGCCCAACAATTCTTGAACTACGCTTGACCTAATGTTAACATACTAGTTCAGTTCTCTATAAATTGAGCTAACGCACTCTCTCTACCTGCTAATATGCACTACATCTTAATACATATCATATATTATACTTTCTCTTCCAACAGGTCCTCTAGGGCTTTTCATAAGATCTAATTTGAGCTAACACTTTAAATCAGAATTATAGGGGGTTGCGTCGCTTCTACGCTAACTAAAAATGGATGTGACTGTACATCTTAAGTGAGACGATATCTTTGAAGCTTGCCGATAAGGTGGGAGCTTAAATCGTGATGGAATGGCAAAGTCGATACATCTTCGACTAATTTTTTTACTTCAACCCAAAATCCATAATTTTAATGTGGTACTCAGACATTGAGACATGTACAGGCACTAAAGACCAGCGGAGAGGAAGTAGAGACAAATTCTCTTTCTCTATATCCTGCTAAGATTGCAATTTCGCTCGAATTCGTTGCAGGAATGTACTAGTGACGAGGCAAAGCGGACTTTCAATAAAACGAAAGGAGGTAATCTCTTGGTTTGCTCCTTACTTGAAATCTTTTGAGTGCAAGACAGATAACACTACTCTCACGACTACACACACTCTTCTCTCACTCTTATTCTCGTCTGATAGGTTTGTTGCTAATACTTCAAACTGGAAAGGTTCAATCTCTGGACTCAGTTTTCCAGCCTGGACGATCTGGCAAATCTTCCTCTCATCCTATCAGGGATCACATCCTACCTATGATTAAAATCTGATTGAGTAATCCTGGCAAACCCATGGCTGAGGGACGGAAGTTTTTGGGCGAAGCCGCTGCCGAACCTTTTAGAGCAGTTACTGAGCTGGAATTTAGGGTTACTTGGAGTCGGGATGAGATTTTAATGTCAGTTTAGGTACAGTAATCAGTCTAAAATATATGAAAAGGGCATCCAAGAGAACACGATGGGAAAATAAAAGAGAAAAATATATACTATAAGATATAAAAAATAAAGGAATAAAAAGAATCCTTTGCGTGCGTGCGTGCGTGCGTGCGTGCGTGCGTGAGTGACCAAAGGTGACAAAAAGAAACACTCGGATTTCTTAAACATAGAAAAGCAAGGAAGTCAAGCTAAGCAAACATTCCACTCACAGAAAGACTTAACATAAAAAAGAAACAAAGAACAATCAAAATTATATATATAACTATATATATATATATAATATATATATATTATACATAGTTGAAAAAGAGAATATTTAATATATATATATTATATATGAATAATATCATGTATTATATATATATGTATATAGTAATATATATAATAATATTATATATAATTATTTGACGTAAATAAAGTGAAAAATAGTAAACATAGTATAATTAAAATAATATACTATAAACTATATAACTCCTCGCTACCTCTAATGCCTACCTATTTACGTATTACTTATAATAAGGAGGTGCTCAACCAGTAAAGTAAGTTTCTATAAATGAGATGAGATAGAAGGAAGGAAGCAACGGATAGTAGCTACTGGGAAGAGATGATGACTTCCGGTCGCACATACTTAAGTTATACACATATAACCTACCTATATACTGAGTAGAGTGCATAAGAGTAGTGTACTTGTCAGTAGAATGTATAGAAGAAAAAGGAAATGTAATCATAAGTTGATAATTAATTGTAATAATTCTGTTGCAAATCAATAGCAAATAGTTAATGGTAGATAAATCTATATATATGTTATATATAATACGATTTCGACACAACAGTGAATACGAGAGCAACATGGGGTATATACTCAGAACTTAAAATCATAATCTAAAATTCCTTTTATTCCATATATAATCATAATAATATGATACTCTATAATAACCAGCTAATATCTAACAGGAACAATTCATTGGCTGAGTATTAATGTAGCAAAATTAAGTTGTCGGTCTGTACGGGTACTTATCAATGATCTTTGTCAGTAGGAGCGATACGTAGTGTATCAATGCACACACAGCGGCTAGAGAGGAGGGATCGGATTCTACAGGTGGGGTCCAGTCCGTACGTCATACAGAGGGTGCGATTCGCCACGAGTAGGATAGCCGGATGATTCGATCTATAGAGAGTATAGTGGGAATACTCGTTAATAGCAGTCATGACCCGCATTATCTAGGTGCTCGCTCAAGGATAAACGTTGCTACACTAATGCGAACGATTATAACGTCTCTATGCTACAGTCTTAGTATCCACGATATCACTTTTAAAGGCGGACACTCAATCTTACATTGCTTAACTATGATCACGCGAAATCCACACTCGGCATTTCACCTCAAGATCACTACGGTGCCGATTTTTTCGCATTCTCTGCCCATCCCGACGGCGGTTGGCCGGATTACCCCACTTAGTCTTGAGCCAACCGTTCCGTAACCACACCATAAATCTACTTCGTAATCACTATCATCGATTATACTCGCATTTGCTCCCAACAGGTTTCCTCATCTCTCCTCTCTCAACACTTTTCTCCATCAAACAACAGTGATATCCACTAGGGATAATTAAAATACATAACAAAGAACGAAAGTATATTAGATCTAATAAAGAAATATATAATATTAATATTAATATATAATACTATATATTAGATTATCCTATAAATATCTTCGTAATATATCATCTCTCCTAGATTAATATATTAATGACAAGAGTACATATAATACAATGCTATTCTATACAAATCACTCTTTCCCAGTATATAACTAATGATCTCTCGTTTCTATAGTCTCACATATCCATATAACACTCACACTCACATTAAAATTTTGTACATTTGTACAACCTGGAACAAGCGGTGTTTAACTCCCAAATACAACACATATCCACGGCACGTTCATGTCTTATATTACTGCTTATTAAGTGGAGACATATTGCCCACGGTTGGTCTTCATCGCATGCTGCAATAAAAAAAAAACGTGGCTGTTCCTCATCGTACTTAGATCTGTGTCCGCTGTCGTGTAGTAGTTACACTAATTGGTAAATATCTTTAAAATTGGTGATGATGATGGGAAAGAAATGCATTGGTATGCGTTGTTAAACTTGGCTTAATAGTGAGAATTCACAGTTTATACATTTACAATCTAGAAGACCTAACTCGGTTTGCCGTGAGCCGCGCGGCATAATACCCAACATCCTGTGAAAATGGTTTCATGATTTTTTTATTAATTATTTTTAACTTTATGGAATGGTGAATGGTTGGAAAGTTTAAAATGAAGTTGTCCTGAGGATATATACTTGTACATAAGGATGGAGTTGGATGTCTAAAATTTCCAGAGGGTGGAGTCGGAGTCGGTAAATTTTCAAAAGGAGTGAGTAGAGTTGGTAATTTGTGAGAAGAGTTAAGTTAGAGTCGGAAAAGTTGTTGAAGTAGATTTTCCACAAACCTGAGGTCTAGGTTCATAGGTAGCCGAAGAGAGCGTCTAGGTCAAGGTGGCAAAGGCGAGTGAAACAACTAACTGTTATCCAAATTCATTTGAGCGTCTAATTTGTCCGGGCAAGATTAGAGATTTTATATAATAAAAGCGTTACTAATATTAGTAATTTTATAATAATATAATAACTAGTAATATAAATATATAAGATAAATTTATTATATAAATTATATAATAAACAATATATAATTATTTATATATAGTACTGTCTCTATATTTTAATATATAATTAGTATAAATATATACCTTGTTATATACTTTATAGGTATATAGTTTGATAAAGTATAATATATACTAGTGTTAGTATTTACAATATGAATAAGAGAAGTATATACGTAGGAAATATTATCACTCATATATAAGTATATATTAGTTGTATAATATATAAGGGTAATATTAGATAGATGGACATTAGTCACAGTAATTTAACTGTATATATTTATATAATACTACGCATAATAATTTATTCTCCAAAAGTAATAAAATGTGAAAGAGTAATAAATAGTACCGGAACGGTCTAAAGTCGAATTAGTGGTACTATATACGTAATCTCAATAATAGTTCTCACTATATTTATTATAATACTATATAATGAATAAATCATAGGGTATACTTACCCATATCATTATACTTCATTGATACAGCGTACTAATGACGATTATGATACTGTTTATGCTGAGGATATTTGTACAGTATTAGTTTGGAGTTATTTAAATAATCAATTTACAACATATGACAGTATAATCGATAATAAGCTCTCTATCAATAAGTATTATAATAATAAAGAGGAAACCACACACACACACACACTCACGAATGGGTTTAGCTTCGGGTGGTTATCTCAGTATAATAAAATATATAACATATTTTAATTACTATATAAATATGAATGATATGAATACTGGGTTTTAAATTATAAATAGACGTCTTGGGAACTGATAGCTACTTTGAGGGATCCCAGGCGAGGTATCCTTCGATGGACACATGGCAATTCACAGTTGATACATGGCTAGAAGGAAGTGTCGCCGTGTCTGCACATAAGAATCGGTCTGTAATCAGATATGTAGCCCATATAACCGGTACAGCATACGCAAGAATAACCATGAAGCCACAAACCGTTACATTTAATTTACTGCATCGGGATTGTGGCTATACATTTTGGTATATAATACTAAGATATATATATATATAATCTAGTAATTACAAAATTATATAGTAATATAAATATAATAATATATATATATATAAATTAATTTATATATATATCATAATATAATAATATTAGATACGTTAAATATAAATATATATAGTATCAATTAGATAATATACAGTATATGTAATATATAAATTATAACTTATAATCTACATAAAGAACTAATAATCATACGATTAGGAGTTATACTATAGATATATCATCACCACCATATAATACTATACCCGTGGTCGTGGCCTTAAGGTGTATAAGGTTGCTTTATCGACCTAGTGTTACTCGCGTCAGCGTACACTCGAGGCGTGGCCGAGAGTTGGGTACGTATATATATATATCTATAAGATATATATATAATATTATTATATATAACTACGATTCAGGATTTTTTCAGGGGAAATTTGGCAGTTACAATTATAAAATTTAAAATTTGAAAATCAAAACACAATATACTGTCAATAGTAACATAATGACAAAACCCACACAACATGCTATAAGGGGTTACAATTAGATCGGATTCATTAAGACTGTTTGACACACTTACATCCTATTATATATAATATATTAATTATAATAATTATTTAATTAATAATTATATAATATATATTAATTAAGTATATAATATTTAATATATAAGTTTATCATTCTTTCTTCTTTCTTCTTGAATTCTTCATCTTTCCTTTCTTATCCTTGCTCTTTCCCCAGAGTGGGGGGTAAGGTGCGTCAACAAGCATCGGAAAGAAAAGCAGTAGAAGAGGAGAGATCTCGAAAAGAAATCCACAGGGCGACCATCCTGATTTAAATAAATAAAAAACACGGTATAATATAGTTATAATATTTTAGATAATTAATAGTTATTATATATATATATAATATATAGTATATATACTCATTTATTTATATATTCCCATATCATATATAGTATATAAGGTATATCATAATTTATAAAAATCAATTTATAAAAAAATATTCAAACAAAAAGCTATATAATATACTAACAGTATATAATAAATAATATTATAGAGTTATTAGTATATATATATAATATATATATATATAAATATATATATAGTATATATATATGATATAAATATACATATAATATTATAGAATATATATATTAAATATCATTTGGGTCTCCCTTTCCAAAAGTTTGCGAGGTGGGAATGCAAATGGTAGTAGAATGTAGCTGAATAGAACTATGAGAAAGTATGAAGGAAGGCCGTCCCCAAGACACTCCGTGAATTATAAGTGACGGCTCGTTGAAGGTATATATTCATCTAGCCTAGGTGCTTCAGTTGTGATAACTTGTCAATCTTAGTTAAATTCCTGGCATAGACCACACATACGCTCTCACAAAGAGCGCCGTCATTACACGTCCTGATTTATGCCTTTACTTCTCGTCTAGCCTAAGCATAGAAACCCAATAAGTTTCTTTAGACTTCAATCATAGACGATCAATGCACTTTAATATCTTGTGTATCCGATCCAGTTGCTGTTCAGCACACTCGCCGCTATACATCCCTTAATAAACTGTATCATCCCTCAATATCCATGTTCCCAAATGCATCTAATCTCGTGAACACGCTATATGTGAAGGAACAGATGAAGAGGACATATCCTCAATATTATCAAAACAACAATTCTCACACCTAACAAGCCCTGAGATTGATCTAACTTGAACTAATCACTTAGTATCTATAAGTCTTATAACACCACAACACTTAACGAATTAATAGCAGAGTTTGTGATTGATTCCGATGATGCCCTCAAGACATATCCACTTGTATTCGACTCAAAATTTAGCAGAACAGACCACCTCCTACACATGTACATTAATATTCTACTAAAAAATCTGCATATCGTTTCCTTCATCGAGATAAGATAAATAGCTTAAAACGCTACATTGTTCAAAATGTTGTCTCACTTCATCCCATAAATTGTAACAGAGCGGACCTGATCGCTACCATGAAAAACAATAATTGATTGAATACCTTCAATACTGTTTCCCGCATCAATTAAAAAAACATCTTCAACTACCAAATTCTGTCCACCTTCTCGGCACACTTCACAAAACAAACATTCAGGATACAAGAGAGCAGTTAAAGTGTCCCGAGACCAATTCTTAGATATTTTAAACACATTCCATTAACTCCCCAACATAACCAAAACCAAATTACTTTTTTTAAACATTTTCATGTATCCCTTCACTAAATTGATTATATAACACATACATACTCGACATATACATACTTGTGATTCCATACCTATCGTCATACATACCATATATCACTAACACCATATGTCAAGAGCTTCTCTTGCATCGTACAGTAACACATTGATATGCTCTAGAGTTCCAATTATAAAGTCAATGCATTTTATTTATCTAATATTTTTTTATTAACAAATGTATTCATAAGTATTCTAGAGTTTAATGTTTCAAAGGATTTACACATTCTCTACATTCAAAATAGAATACTTGTTCTGTTGCAACAAAACCATCATAACATTATGAGAAAGACCCTTATCACCAAATACGCAGCATATATTTTTAATACAAAACATTAAATAAACACTAAACAATAATAGTTAACATATCCACTTATCTGTCTAACTTGCTCAATCCTGCGTGTACTCGAATTTTAAAGTTTGGAACACTTATTCTTCATAAACGTTTGTGTACCCAACTCCATATCCGTCAAGTACAATCCGCTCATTATGGTCATCTTCGCAAGACATTAACATTATACCATGCGGATACTGACATTCTCACATTCCAACTTTACCCTATTACGTCTGCATACTAATTACCTTTATATAAAAGCCTATTCTTCTTAACATCAAAAGACCACAAGCAAACACACACACATCTCACAAGCACACACACACAATCTCACCTTGTTAATTATGTCAAGTTAAGTAAGACAAAATTGGCTGTTAATCACTCCTCATCATGTTCTCAGTAAAGAAGTACCATCCCTATTCTTTATCCATAAGAGTCCTTATCTTTCTAACCTTCCGCGCTTCCTAACAGAAGCTGTCCTATTCTTTTGTAAGACCAGCCATTTCATATTCTTCCAAGAACTGTTCCAAAATGACACTCCATGTTCTCTATTTGCAAACTTTGTCTTATTTTTCTCTTCATATGAATTTAGCATATACTATTCTTTGAAAACAATCATCATTGAATTTTTACATATTTAATCGCAACGAAAATTTTAAAAATACAATGGCATTTTTTTACTGTTTAGCATATTCAAGCATCCATCATCTACATATTACATCTACTTCTACTTAACAATCTAGCATATGTCTCTTGTACTACTAATTAAAGACTTCTGTCACTGCGGAGACTTGTTTAGTGTTATCATGTATTCCATCAACTGGAGATCTTATTAAGTACTCACATACTTTGCTTGATGATCACCTGGCTATTTATACTTCTTCACTTTTATTCCCTTCGAAATTCCTTGCTTTTCTCTTGCTCATCTTATCGCATAACTACAGAAAGTGATTTCATGATATTTTCTCATTTCATCAAACTACAATACACACCTGATTATAGTCGATCTACAAGTAATCTCAGCAATATTCCTTCACCACTATTACTTATATAATTACATATTTCACTATTCGGAGATAGACATGCTCTAAACACACAACACTAGTATACTGGACGCTAATGGAATGAGGTATAGGTGGCGGGAAAGAATGTCACTTACGACGCAATAACTTCTAATCCTCATGAAATAATAATTTCACCTGTCCTAAGCTCAGATTTGTTCATTTTTCTCTGAACCAAAGTGGGCTAAAACACAAAATAGGGGCACCATTTATAGACATACCTCCGTCATCAAATACCAAGGCATCTCAGTCGCGCAAATCTAAAAAAAACTCGAAAGCCCTAACTCACCAGAACCATTAAAAAAACATTTAAAATCATTCAGTATAATCAAGACGCGAACAATCCTCAAGAACTTAAGATGGAACATGTTGTTACTATTACAAGTACTGACGTCTCATAGTTAAATTTAAACTTATAAGAAATTCTGGTCAATCGCACAAACAAAATCACCAAATAGGCTCTGTGCACAGGTAAGTCATGATAGATACACAGACCTCTTACCCTCTCATTCCTCTCATGTCTAATGTAAACAACACTTGCATCACACCACAAAGACGTCACTCTTTTTTTCATCCGGCTTCCTTTCAGCTTGTTCAGTCACTGGAGGACAAGCCAATGCAATATTATCTCTAATAAGAAAAATCCATCACATTCTCTCGCCATTCTAACTCACATTCATGAACCAGTACAGATTCATATCAATTCGCCCGAAGTGTAATCATAGTAGCTTATTAGGCGGTCAGACCAGGGTCTGATAAAAACAACGCGATATATTCAGAACATCTGGTTGGGTTTAGTTCAAAAACTACGAACCGCTAAAAGTAGAACTGTCTGGAAAATTCTTATCACTACCACCCTCCCTCACACAGGGAGAGATGCAAAAAGGGTGTATTGTCTTTAATAGGTAAGACAGGTTTTTATGATCTGGATGCTATAAATATATAATAAGAGAAAAGGAGAGTTTTCCTACTTCAGTATAAGAAGAATGTGGAAAGAGAGTCGAACCATTGGGAGCTGAATGTCATGGAATGTACCTATAAACAAGCCCAATGAGAGTCATCTTATTGCTTCGGAGAGCATACTTTCCGTTTTTGTTAAATAATAAGTTAAATAGAAATATAAAAACTCCAGAATATATAAATAAAAAGTAACGTATATATATATATTAATAATATAATATAATATATAAATATACTGATAATTATATATTATATATCGATGATATATATATATATGCCAGTAGTGTGAAACCAAACAAGCCAATAGCGTATAATACATAGTCCAGTGATGATTAATTTTCAATTTATATAATAATGATGCGGAACCCTTTTTTATTCATCCGCTGTGTAAAACGTATCAGTAACCATTATTTGGTTGCGATACAAGTTTGTTTTCAAGAACATAAATATTAACAATATAATGTTTTAATAATATATAAACAAATATTTTAATCAGTTATGTATAATAACATTTGTTTTGTTTTTATCGAGAAAAACGTCTGATATAAGTGATTGGGAAGCCTACTATCAAGCGTGTTATTTCGCGCAATCTTTTGGACAAGTGCAATATGTTCAACTGGGATTCGTTCGCAAGCAAAGGATTGACACAAAAAGGATTCTTAGTACTAAATATTTTCACTTGTAAAGAACTTTTTATCTTACTATATCACACTGCACCAATGTTTTGTAAAATATTACAAAACTATTATGTGAAAAAGTTAAGAAAATCATAAGAGGTGTTTTTCATTTTTAATAAAATTACAGTAAAAGCAAACAAAAGAGTTGCTATAAAACAATTTTATAATTATATACGGGCTTTGAGTCTCGATAGCCAGCCGTAAACATAGAATCTAAAGGTGAAAGAGGCGGCTTCCTCAGCGGAAACAACCTAGCAAGGGTAGTGATTTACTTCAAAGGTTCTTCAACGTAGACAAGATCCATTACGAAAGACACTAAATCAAAGAAAGCAGACAAACAATCTAGATCTTGAAGGTAGAGGGAACAAGGAGAAAAGTAATCACAAATAATCTCCATAAATATTATTATCTTAATTAGAATTGGATGTAAAAGTATACTATAATAAATAATAATAGTAAGTAATACACATATAATATATAATATAAATAAAAAAACATATATAATATTATATAAATAATATTATCATAAAGTAGATTATAGTAGGACATATACTATAACTTGGTGGTGTGTAGTGGTGTGATGTAGATGTAGGTGTGGTGGGTTGTTAATGTAAAGCTTTGTATAACAGTAGGTATGTAGTTTAATGCTATTTAGAAAAAGTAAGAGAAAGGGAACAGTAAGTCTTTAAAGTTCCCCGAGAGTTTTACCTTAATGTTAAGCAAATTTGTTTTAAATTTGTTTTTTTACAGGTAACAACCACACAATCGGTACGCGTAGAGCTCATTTTCAAAGGAAAGGGCAAATAACTAATAAATAAATAAGAGAAAACATAACAAGCCCAAGCCTAACGCACATCTCTTAGGTGAGTGCAGACGTGGATAAATACAAGCAAAGGTCAAGAGACAGATGAAGGCAGAAAGTTCTCGCAAAGAAGAGAGTTAGAATGGAAAAGGAAAGAGCTAACACAACGGACAAGCCTAAGGAGTTACACAATATAACGATATCATGAGTAATACAAGGACCCATTATGTTGAAAGAGGCGGAGCAATGGTGGTCGTGAATGCGAGAGGTCAACTCGTTGGAGCACTTGTCGTTGTAGTTCGTCTCCGGAAATAAGAAATAGAGTAGTATAAGTAAAGTAGTTAAGTGTATTCTTAGCCTTAGCTACAACCCTATCTAAAAGAAGGTGAGAACCGGAGCTCCCTAATAATAGGGGAAAACAGTACACACATACAAGGGCGGCATAAGACACTAAATACATTAGGATGTAATTGTTCGAACAACCGCAATCTGAACAGAACACAGCTTTTTTGAGGTCACGATGCTTCCATCTAAGATTATGAAAGATTTCAATAGCTTTTACTTATGTTTAGTAAAATGATGTTTATATTGTCTACAGGTGAGACCGAGAGTACCGTCGAGAAAGATAGGAAAGTTGGGAAAGTATTACTGAGAAGGCATAGAATGTGAAGAAGAGTTTTAGTAAAAGAGGTAGAACTTCCAAGAGTGAGACACGATTACATGAGAAAATCCACCGAAATCGAGACAAGCGGGAGCGACCGAAGTCGAGGAAGCATCTAGAAGCAAAAGAGAGAGCATTGCGCATTTGAATGAGTAGAAGTATGGAGAAATTATTGGTTATCGGCTAGAATGAACAGTTTTAAGATGATGGAAGAAGGTCTGAAAAGGAAAATGTTAAGGCAGAAGTAAGAAATAAATTGATTGATAAAACAGATCCTTGCTGAACACCACAATATAACAGGAAAGAAGAGGTCGCTCACCAATCAACAAGCAAGGTGTGGAGTCAGGAGTACGGAGAATCGGTAATTTATGAAGAGGGTGAGAGTCAGGGGAGTCGTAAGTTTTGAAAAGGGTGGAGTCGAGATGGAGCGGTAATTTCAAGAGGTTCCGGAGTCGGTTGTCAAGATAGTAGAGAGTTGAAGTCGAAAATTTTGAACGCTGACCAGAGTTGTGATTGTGTTTCTGTGGGTAGGACTTCAAGTCATTCTACAGTTAATAAACTTGCGACTTCCCATATTCAAATACAAGTGCTAACTTCGAAGTTTTTTAACAACTGCCTTCTGTTCAATTGAATTAATTCTAGAATAAATTCAGACTCAAAACACACTTAAATATCATCTATATAAGATGCAGAAGAAATAAAAACTCGCATGGTACGAGAGAAATTTGCCTCTCAATGACATGATATCTACTAGCTGCTGATTAAATATGATCTAATCAAAGCGTAAAGGTCTAACGCGATCAAACAACAAATTAATCCTCATCACTTTGCATTTGGCTGCATATTGTATTGAAAGGGTGCAGGAGTTCATGAAAAACAAAGAAACATCTGAAATATTTTAAGATAAAATCAGAAATTACTCGAATTTTACTACCCTCTCAGGTCATTTTTCAGAAAGCTCAAAGTATGAAGTATGAAAAGCTCTAGAATTGAAAGAGCTAAGATCGAAAGCGTCGATGCTGCTGAAACAAGTCAAAGCAAGTTAGCGTTGAGAACGGGTTTACTGCTCTCAGCATTATCAAAAAATAAAGAAAATCAGACTAAGAGGCAAAAAATTAATGGAGGACTGGCAATGCTATTATATATATAAGGTATTAATAATATATATAAATATATAAAATATAATCTATCAGAAAATAGTAAAATACATATATCGTCTTATAATCGAATAAATCTTACATATAAACGATAAATGTAATAATATACAAACAAATTACTACAAAATATATAAAATATAGTTATAAATATACACTTTTTAATATAAATATAATATATATAATATATATACTAATATAAGTAATAATATATATAATTATGAATGATTATAATAATATATAGAAATAATATATAGTATAATATAAATTATAATGAAAAACGTGAACTTAGCCATAAACAAGACTCTGGCATTAATGGTGTTCAGCGTAAGCTGCAACATATAAAGAAGCGAAGTTAAATCATTTGTTGTTACGGAGATAAAATTAAGAAAATTATTATAATTTAGAAAAATACATTTGACTTTTGATATTTTCAAACAACATTCCAATTACAAGAGCAGGACAGACAATGCTTCACAAGATCGCCCCTAAAAAGAAAGTGGATATAAAATTCTTAAACTTTTCATCTATTGTGATAGGAAAAAAAACAACTGAGTAAGCTTTTTCTGCACACAAAAGTCGTTTTCGAGTGTCTTTCTGTGTCGTGCTATCTTTCAATTTTCTTTTTCAAACTGAATGTTTTTGGACAATATGTGATACACTATATCATTTACATCTGCATAACGCAAGGACCCACCCTGGGCCTGGATGTGTGCCTGTCCCCATCCATCCAAAATGAAACAAAATATTTTTTGATTTTTAAATTTGTGCTCAGCATCGAAATTCAAAACCCAATTCGATTTGGTTTTAATTAAGAAAAATTGCGATAACTTTCTTTCTGCTACAGCGATTAAATGAAAGTTGTCCAGTGCCTAAACATTTTGAAGAATCTTTATTGTAGAAATTCTACTTCAAAACTTTTGACTATTTTCAAATTTGTTAGAAAGAATGGCGAAAATAAGGCTTTTGGGAACTAGGAATTTTAATTTTGAGGTATATTATTACACAGGTATCAATAATAAGAATATCATGACTGTCGGAGGTAATTTCACCTGCAATGAACCACAGACGGACAGTAGAAAAAGATATGCTCAATAATTCACTTTCCAAAAAAATTTTTTTTTTTGGAAAGATGATTATTTTAAAGTTTTTTAATACTAATACAAATTATATGATTGATTGTTTCAGGAGCTATATATAGTAGGAGTCGGGATGCATCTTTTTACTTAGATAGATTCATTTTTTGTATACTCAAAGCAAAAAATTAAATAAATTTTCCGTGGAATCATTAAAAATAATAATTCTCTAAATTATCGGAATCCAGATCGAATAGAGAAAAAAAGTTAAAGCATTTTTTTCATTTTGAAAACCAAACAAGTAGGATTTTGAATATTGATCATTGCTGGGAAAAGATTTTAAAAAATCCAAAAACTATTTCGTGGATTTTGTAGGTAATAGAGACCAAATCTGATGCAGTATTTAAGTTTGAAAGTCAAAAAATGTCAAAACATAGGTTTTGTTTAAAGTTAATTAGTAAAAAGTATAACTTTAAGTTGTTAAAAGGTTGTTTAATTAAAACAAGAGTTCAAGAAGTTATCCTACAGTTTGTTTCCCATCCCATCAAAATTGAGGCAGAAAATTAAGAATTTATGTCATAACATTTTGGGGGGAAAAAGTATGGGCATCGAGCCGAAAAACATAATCTTGGAACACTGCCCTTTATTGAAGTAATATATGAATAAATATATATAATATAAATATATATAATAAATAATAAAAATATAATAATATAATATAAATAAATAATAAAATATAATATATATCTATAATATATAATATAAATATATTTAATATATATAACCAGAATTAATATCTGGGGGGACACTAACCAAAATAAAAACAACAACACATAAACTACGCCAACGCAGAGAGACCGCCGAGACGTCTAACCATCTTATGCGGTTTACCACTAAGGCTCAATCCACTATAGGTAATCATACTAGGTTATTAAAGGGTCGGGAGACCGAATTTATAAGGTCTGAGAGAGCTTCCGAGGTTCAGAAGCCGAACTCAAGGATTTACACCCCAAAAGAGGGCGGAGCCCCCAAAGGGGGGTTTTTGGTTCCCATAGAAGTTTTATAAATGGATCGATGGAGCATTTTGTTGATTGGATTCCAAACGGATTTAATGATGTTTTTTACGCCCATAGAATCGATGATTGTACAAATCGTCTTTCTCGTGATCTGATTCTGAAAAAGATAATCGGAAGAAAAGTTATAATAACTCTACAGACGATAATCGTGTAAGTAAGAGCGGCTATATTGAGAAGAGCGGAATAAAAACCGGAGTTAAAGCATCACCGACGGCGTCGGAAGGTAAGTTACCTTCAAAAATATGCCCTTCGACAGACAGAAAAGAAACCGCGAGGTTTTTCGAACCAATAAAAAAATAAAAATACAAAATAAAATAAAAAAAAAAATAAAAAAATAAAAAAATAAAAAAATAAATAATTAATTAATTAATTAAAAAAATAATATACATAAAATAAAAAATAAATAAATATACTTAATAAATAATAAATAACCGTTATAATGGCCCGCAGATAGGCGCGCTCGAGGATAGTACCCCCGATAAGCGCCAACCTAACGGGGAGAGGAGGGCGCAGAGCACACCCTAAAATTAATTGATTGATATGAAGGCTGAAATTGGAGGCTGGGATAGAGGATTCGGAGTTGGAGAAGGATTCCGAGTCGGATTCTGTTTCGGGTTCCGGAGCCCCCGGAGGGGGGGGGACCCTTCCTGAAAAGAAAAAATGCATGAATGCCAAAAGGTAGAAAAGAAAGGAGAAGATGGCGGAAAAAGGAGGAAGGATGGAGAAGGAATGAGGAGTCAGAGAAGGAAAGAGTTGAGAAGTGAGTTCGGAGTCGGAGTGCTGACATCAGAGACCTATTATGGTTGCTTGGAGCCGAGGTGGCGTGGCTGATTTTAAAATAAATTATTTTCTTATTAGATCTCTAAATATATTTAACTTTCATATATAATGATTTATAAGTTTATGGGATACTGATAGATCTCGAAAATGTATGGTTATAAAGTGCGAGAAGAGGGTGTACCTGGGCCACGGAGGGGCGTCCCGAACTGAAAAAAATGGCACAATAGTAGGGAAGGAAGAAGAATGAGCAAGGAAGAAGGAGGAAGAATGTAATAGAGAGAAAGGAAGAAGTCCTGAGAGCAAGAGTTGGTCCACCTAGAAAAGGCATCCAGGTGCTGGAGACGTGGTGCGGAGTGCCATGAGTTACGAAAAATGGCGTTTAATTATACAAAAGCACATAACTGTTCACCTAATGCTGGGGAATGGTGTTCTAACATTCATGTAGTTCTTAGCATGCATATTGCAAAGTAAACGTTTCTAAATGTTGAAAGACATGACAGTTAATCTTTTACAAATTCATTTTTTTTTATAAAAAACGTTAACTCTATATAATTTTATTGTATTTTGTTTAGCTTTTTAAATTCATTTAATTTTTCTACTTATTTTTATAAAGTTTATTTTAATTAATATTTGTAGTTAATTTTTTTATTTGAAGAATTTTTTATCTATTTAAATTTATGTTTTCTATTATTTTTTACAAGTTATATTATTTATACATTTTATAAATTATGTTTAATTCTTTATTATTTTAATTTTTATTTCATTTATTTTTTCTAACTTGTTTTTTTATTAGAATTTTTTTACATTTTAACTTATGTGTTTAATTCTTTTATTTTTAATAATTTTATCTTTATTATTAAATTTATTTCTAACTCTCTATTTTTTAACAAGTATATTTTATATTTATACTTTGTGTTTTAATTTTTTTGTTGTTTTATTTAATTTAATGTATCTAACTTTTTATTTTTATAACAGTTTTATTCTTAATTTACTTTGTGATTAATTGTTTTTTAATAGTATTTTAAAAATTTTTACTTTAATTTTTTGACTTTATTTTCAAATTTTATAGTTTGAGATATTCGTTTAATCACTTATTCAAAGAGACTTTGAGTTATTACTAACAATTAATTCTTTTATATGTTTATTATAGCGGCGGCGCACTACAGACAAAAAATATTCAGAATATTTACAAAGCTTAACTAAGATAGAACAGTCGTAACGGGGTCAGCTTCAGCACCTAAAACAGCACACATAACATATAATCAACGTAGCGAAATCACCACTGCTCACCTACAACTATTCTTATACTATAAATACTATTGATGCTTATTGATAAATAAATTGCTGAAAAATTGATGGTCCAAGGTCTACTATTGTATAACTAATAACGAAAAATATTAATTTACTTTTGATCAGACTTATAGGATTAGGAGTCGGAGTTGAGGAGAGCTATAGAGTGCTGCTGTTGAATGTTATATACAAACTTAAAAAAATTAGACGATGACATTTTTAATGACTTAAAAAGCAGTAAATCAGTAAATCAGTATTAGATCAGTAAGGCAGTAAATCAAACTGGTCATCAGCTAATATTAAACCCTCGGGTCGTACTATGTAGCAGACCTACCATAAAAAACTTGCCCGGGGACTCATAGGTTGATGCTTAATCGTGTGGCTATTGAACGTGATCGCTCGTACAAAAGTCATTTAATGGTGATATCAGAAAGTACCTATCGTGAACCTACCTGTGAGTTCTTTGATGTATTGGTTTGTATGCTTTCTTAAGACATTGCTGTGTATTCTTAAGGTAAGCATAAAAAGTTTATTACCGAGTGGATATATCATAGGTTTATATCTGCATGAATGAAGTGTAGAGTATGAGGGGGAGATATATGTGCATGTGAGTAAGTACGATACGGAGAGGAGTTATTACGAAGTGTTGTAAGTATAACGATGAAAGCAGAGTCGCAGTATTATGTAACAATGATCACGAGAGCGCGCGCGTCTCGTGCTCGAAGAGGCACACTCAAGTGAGCTACTTCAGTTCAAGTCGCAATCAAGGATCATCAGCGTTGCGGAGAAACTATTGACGTCCCAGATTCCAGTATAAGACACTCACTGCAAAACACCGAGAAAGAGAGGGTCACAACGCTACAGGCACAACCATGGTACTATTGAATCTATTTGATACTAACTTGAAGTCTATTGATCTATTGGATCAGTCATATTTTGTATATACATAATACTAAATACTTTATTTATTATACGTATGTTTTGTTTTCTGTTAAACATTTGTGATTTTTACACAAAAAAAATTATTCATAGTTTCTGGTAAGTACTTTATGCCAATTTGCACTTTACATACTCTAAAAGCAGTAAATCATAAAATACAGTCTAATAACTAGGCCTCATTACATGTATATCCTCCTCACTAAACCGCAGAATACCACTGATTATTGATTTATGACGTTTGCTGATGATTTGATTATTATTCAAGGAATACAATTTTTTGTAATAACAATAATATAAAACTGTTTATTTATTTGTATTATTGAATTTTTCTTAAACATTTTGTTTTTACTAAAAAATTGTAGTTTCTTTTTAAGAATAAAACTTGAAAAATTTGTATTTTTACATGAACGCTAAATAGATAATGCACGATATCTAATCAAGCACTGTCTCCATACACTCACTACCCATCCGTGATCCTATTGAGCTATTGGACTTATTGATCTAATTGAACTAGTAGTACTATTGATGCCATTAATATCAAGTCAATTTTTTATATTAAACACATCAAACTAACATACATGGCAACACAAAAACACATTTACTAATTCACACGACGACACACAGGCGAACACAACACACCCACACACACCATCACACACCAACACACGCAACACACAAAGACATTACGCAAAAATTGTACGTGAGACTGAAAATTTTTAGGCTTATTTCCGTTTTAGACTCCCGCGGCGCCCGCCACCTTAGAAAAATTTTCAACAGAAACATAAAATGATTTATGTTCGGGTTAATAAATAAGTAAACTTGTTATTTACATGTCTTTATTCAGAATAATTTGTACATGGAAAAAACATCAAAAAACATTATACTTTAGACATCATATAGATTAATATTTATAATAATTTAAATGAGATTTAAACGTGCCCTTTAAACCCATAGGGATGCCCTGTTCGGAAAATAATTTTTCTAATAGAAAGGAACCGCTTGTCAGCTGTATGGTGTGCATCATCGTTGGTTGCCCGTGAATACCAATACTCACACCCTCCGTATTTTTCCGTGGTTGAAAAGTTGTTAGTAGGAATACTCAACGGCATAACCCTACCTCTGTTCTCGCCGTGCAATTAGCATTAGAGAATATCTGTGATTCCCAGTCTATTCGAGGCTGCCTTTTTCTGAGGTAGGCAGGGGCGTTAGCCAAGGGTGGGGGCGGCTGAAGCGGCTGGCACAGCCCCACCCCCCCCCTGAAATATTTTTCCGCACGAGTGAAATTCTTTCAGAGAACAGAAATCAAAACTACAAACCACATATATATATAAGACATATAGATATAATAGTAATTATATCATAGAGTTAATATATAATAATTTATATAGATAATTTAATTATAATATTTAATATATATAATAAAATATTATAATAAATAGTACATTATTATTATAGTTTTTATTGTATATATATTATAGTAAATTTCTTGTTTATTATTTTTTAATAGTATTTTATTATGTACTAGTTATATTATATTATATAATACTATAATAATAGATATCGTAAGATACTTTATATAATATATTTATAGTATCTGATATATATCAATACCCCAGTCTTACCCTAGCCCTAAGTATTACGTATACTATTATATATAAGATCAATATAAAACCTATCTCAGAAAAACGGAAGCATTGATACAACAACTTGGGGTTAAAAATAAGAAAATTGGCTGTGAAGGAGAGATAGGAGAAAAAAAATTGGTACCAATATAATGTGAACTCTCATATACGTTTATGTGCCAAGCAAGGTCTTGCATTAAGCTCAAAGTGAACCTGGAACGTATTGAAACGATAATGTCACGCATGAAAAATAACGGAAAGTTTAGAAGTCTTCTTGAGGTTTCGAGCAAATGTGGAAGATGAGCGTTTGAAGAATCACTTACGTTAACTCCAAAATCAATTCTAAGAAACGAGTATCCGATAACCGAAGAAAAATCATAAACAGTCCATTTAGTCACTTATACAAAAAAAGAAATAGGGACAAAGTTTAACCAAATGTTTTTTCAGCATTAAGCTGATGAAACAAGCATATTACCAACAGACAGTTGTCAACTTGTGTAAATGGTCCGACAGGCTGAATCGATTTTCTTGTGATGGGTGATCACTCACTACTCTTTTAACTTTAAGAGAGGAATTTTATCATTTGTTTCGGTATATGATATCTCAGGAAAAGCATTGGCAAAATTGTATATGGAGAGACTCCACTATCTGGTTTAAAATACGAAAATGTAAGAGGCAAGATATTGATGGAGCTCTCCATGAGATTCGAAGAAATTCCGAGGAGTGAATCTGTTTATCGGGATAATGAATATGCCTAAAGCTCTTACACATAGTATGGATGAAGCAACATGTTTAAATATACTGGCTCTCAGACTACACTACAAAAATTATGCGCAAATTCGAGAAGTTTAGAAATTCCAATACTCAGAAATTTGGCAGTTTTTTTCGAAGTCCGAGCGCTCAAAAGCTTCTGGATAATAAAAAAAAGAACAGAGTTTCTAAGTAAACAAAAAACAAGTAGGCAATCAAACAAGATGTGCGAGACCAAGAATGGAGGAAACGGCATGATGAGTTTGATTCGTGTTTTAAAGAGAGCTACTTGAGACGCAAATCTTAGTCACTAATGAAGAAGATAAAAGAAAACTAGACATGGTGAATTATCACAGAAGTTACTGGTTATATTTTTTTAGGTCACAATATTGCAATATATCACTTGAAAGTAAGTAAAATAATAACAAAATAAGATGTTAAAGTAAAACTTTCTTGGAATAACCTAACTAAATCAATTAGTACAAAAACGATATACAAGAGTGTCATAAATTGGACATTGGGGTTCACAAATGCACATAAACTTAAGTAAAATAAGACCTATTACAAACTTACTCGAAAACAAGATAGAAAAACAAAAAAGATGACAGAACTAGAAACAAGAAGTTTAAAAACAAATATTACATACAAAGCTAAAAAAAATGGTATATGCGACCAGCTTAGCGTACGAAAGTAACATCTCAAGGATTTAAGCAAGTTCCGAGAGGTCGTGGTCCTGCACCACATCACACGATCCAATCGAAATTTCATTTTGGTACCACATCAGAATCTTTCCCAGTTTAAATTCCCGTTTCTCTGGGGATGATCTGATTTTTTATTCTCGTTTACTGCTCGAACTTATCGTCTAGTAGAGTAAATACCAAAGAGCGGGGGTTCCGGAGTACCCTCCCGGAATGGGGGAATTAATTACTACTAACTTACAGATTGTGATTCAAATTGGCGAGGAAATCGAAGGGATGGTGATGATCAGGAATGGCGACAACCAACAAGGCGTTTGTCCGATAAAATACCTGCAAGAAGCATGAGAGTTGCCCCCAAAATGTTTTCTACCCTCCACTTTTTATAGAAACTGTCACGGCTGGAAACCAAAGCCGGTCTACCCTCAAATGCCCAAAACTATACCTACTTCTTGCTATAAAGAAAACCCCAGAGGACTGTTTTCTATATATTATCTACCAAAAGGGTAGATTAAAAAAAAACATAATCTACCCAGAAAACAGAATTAAATACTTAATATGTGTATGGTGTTTTTAATATGTGTTTTCCAAGACATATCAGTAATCTAATTTACGAAAGTATCCTACTTAAAACAAAAGCTATATTGAAAGCGTGTATTAAAAAAAACTATTTAGGTATATATAAAAATAACATTGTGATGTAGAAATATCCCTCGTTTCTAAAATACTCCCCTAAATAAGATAACTTTTATCTTAAAAAACAACTTTCCATACTTTAAGATAACAATTATCTTATTTAGGAGAGAATAATAATAATAATATTAATAATAAAAATAATAGAAATATTCCTCAATTATATAAAAATAAAATAAAATACTCTATTTTTCTGGTGAAGCTGCTTTTTTGTCGCTATTTAGGGTAGTCTATTTATACTATAAAGATTCTGTACGGTACATTTTTCAACGCTATTTTCTTCTTATTAAAGACCGTAATTTCAAATTTTATTAGAAATATAAAAGTTAAATCTTATAGTAAAAATATATAAGATTAAGGTATATGATTTAGATTTCATATAATGCTTATATGTATAATGGCCTAATTAAATAAATCATATAACTTATTAATAACGGCATCTTTTTTGTATACATGATTTTATATACTATATTATAATAATATTATATAATATAAATATATATAATATTATATATATATATATATTATACTTATTATAATATATATATTATTATATTATTATATATATAAGTATTTTACATTTATAGCTGGATAACTCTATTTATATATATTTAGGTCCTTAAAAACTAAAGTATATGATATAAATATCTAATTTATATAATTATTTTAATTAAGTCGACTAACATGAAACCTCTTAATTATACGTATAGCATATATTATAATATATATATATGATATATTGTCTTGGACGTGATATATAATACAGAGTTCAAGACTGTAATGAAAAATCAACCTATCATAGACCTTTCAATCGACAAGATATATATATTACTATATATATATATATATATATATATATATATATATATATATATATATATATTATATATAATATATATAAATAGATAATATATAATCATATGTATATAAATAATAATGATCAAGGAAAAATTGAGGCATAACGTTTTCTCAAAATCTTAAATATTGCTCTTCATACAAAATAGAAATACTTACTTTTAAGGTTTAAACACAATTTTTCCCCTTCATCAAATTAATATATATATAGTATATATATTAGTATATTATATATATATATATATATATATATATATATATATATATATATATATATATATTATATATATATATCAAATACAGTATTAATTAAACTATGAATAAATATATATCTAACTGTTAATTTATTTTTCAATTTTACTTTGTTTAAATAAAAATTATATTATAATATTACTATATATTATATTTACTATTATATATATATATATATACTATAATATAAGTGCTTATGGTTAGATATATATATATATAGTATATTAATAATATAATATAATATAAAATAATATTATATATACTTATTAATATATATATATATATATATATATTATAGTATTATATTATAATATATATATATATTAATACAGTATATATATAAATATATATATATATATATATATTTGAGTTTTAGAAACAAAATATCTTGTAAATGTGATCCTGAAGAAATCTAATAATTAATAATAATGAATAATAATAATAATAATAATAATAATATAATAATAAGAATAATATAATATAATAATAAATAAAATAATAATAAATAATTAATGAATAAGAATTAATAATAAATAATAATATGAATAATTAAATAAATTAATAAAATAATAATAATTAATAAATAATAATAATAATAAATATTAATAAATAATTAATCATTAATATTAATCAATTTATATTTCTTTAATCAAATTATCAATATATATATATAATATATATATATAATATAATATATATATAGTATATATATATTTAATAATATATATATATATATAATTATATTATATAAAGTCTATATTACTATATATAATATCATGGTTCTTGTAATATGTATAAAAAGGGAGCGAAAAATGTTTTAAATATATTACTTAAATATCACCAAGTCTGGGAGATTTGAATTCAGGGCAGCCCCTTACATCATTTCGAATATAAAATGATTTTTTAATATCTCCTTTGGAAATTGGGTATCGACTGGAGTTATATTATGTATTATTACTTATTATTATTATTATTATTATTATTATTATTATTATTATTATTATTATTATTATTATTATTATTATTATTATTATTATTATTTAGATAATATTATCATCAAAACATCTATTAATAATATTAATTTAGTCTTAATTACTTCTGTTTATATTATTATTTATTAGTTATTATTATTATATTATTATTAGATTCATTATTATTTATTTGTTATTATTATTATATTTATTATTATTATTATTATTATTATTTAATTTAGTAACTTGTTAGTAATTTTTGTCTAAATACAATTACCGTATAATACCTTATATTGAATAATTTATATTCAAAAATAATAATAATAAAATTAATAATAATAATAATAATAATAATCAATAATAATACATAAATAATAATAATAATATGATAATGAGTTTCAAAAAAACTTTTTATAAGTATTTTTAGATTTATTTTAGCAGTTATAAAGATTTGAAATTAATTTTTTATTTCAATTTTATTTCAATTTGTATCTAAACAGATTCTAGAGGTCTATTCAGCGACTTATAACATCTTCAACCACAAAAGTACAGGCTCTAAACAATGCCTGATATTTTTACCCCCAGCTAAGAAACTACCCATACCTGGCTGGGAATGAATAATTTGCACCACTCTCCAATGAGACAATAACGATAGTATATTCCCAACCTCTCTCATTGGAGCACTTCACTTAAGATTTATAACGGTTTTGGCAATCGCAACATAAGAATCAATTTCAACATTTTTGGAACTTTCATGGAACTTCCGTATATTTACATCCGTAAAATGTGTAATAGATGTACAGACCACCACATTTATATCCTCATCGACATGTGAACTGCTAACCACTTAATTCCGGCTCAGCAGCCCTGGAGTCCGGTTAATAGAATGAAGGTGTTCCAAATTGATTAAATTTAATATGAAATTTAATAAACATATAAATAGTTTATATGGAGTAATTAAAGGTCAATAATATTCCACATAGATAAAAATAAAAGTAAATTAACATATAAAGAATAGACTAGCCTACGCAACCATTTTAAGGTAATGATATAATGTGGCAAAAGGACGTAAATTTGATTGGCATCTTCCTAAAATTTAGCCAATGAGAAGACTTTTAAATTCCTATTGGTTTATCCCTCTTCAAATTTAGCCAATTAGGCTTTATTTTTTTATGTGTGTGTGGTTGACGTTGCAAGCGAATTTCCTGGGGCGACTTATATATCGTGTAATTGAAAAACCCTCGTCTGCTGTCCCTCCTTCCCCAGCTGAAAAAACAGTTCACCAGTACTTCTATTATTCGACAAAAGAATTCAAATTTAATTTACATTTCAAAATTTTAATAGTAATTAAAAAATAAATTCATAATTAATCTTAAATACTGGAAAATAAAAATATAAAATATACATCTGAACCATTTTTCAAAGTTTCTATAAATTAGTAATAATAATGAATCATAATAATTTTTAATAATAATAATAATATTTAATATAATATAATAATATAATTAATATAATAATAATAGATAATAATAATAAATAAATAGATAATAATATATATAATAATATAACATCGTATATTCAGTCTACAAAAAAATTCAATTTTCAAATTTTCATTTAAAAATTAAAAATAGTAATTAGAATGAAAATAAAATGAATAAAAAATAATTTTCAAGGACATCAAACATGTTAGAAATTGTTAGGAAAATATGAAAAAAATATATTTGCAATATATTTATGAAAATTTATAAGAGTATTATGAATTTTACATATTATTTATAATATAATAATATATAATATAATAATAATATAATTTATAATGTGTTTATGAAAAATATATACGGTATTTCTTTTAATATATTGTTTTTGAAAATATTTTGGTTATGAAAATAATATATTATAGGATATATTTACGGAAATAATATTTATATATAATTTCTTTGAAAATAACCTATTTGAAAATGTCTATAAAAATATATTCTGAAAATATATTTATAAAATTAATATATTCAATTCTATATATGTATTAAAATAATGTTAATAATAAATTAATATAATATGGATTTTATAGCCGGGTGGAAATTATTATGAGTGAAGAGCAGTGAGTGATGTTAGGAAGCTAATAGTTACTGTGTAGTGTTGTTGGCCGATGTTATTTCAGTGTGGGGTTGATGGGTGGGGGGTTATATGTGGAGTATTATTGGGGAGGTCTATTATATATATAGTAATATGGATTGGGTGGGGTGAGGTATGAGTGTATGAGTAGTTCTGGATTGTTGTCTTAGGTGGGTGGGTGATATGTATGCTGTGGTGAGAGTACCTTGTTTATATATGCGGGTGTCTGTCGAGGGGACCATAATAGGTATATTAAAATTATTAAAATAAGTACAATAAGGAAAATAAGATAAATTATTCGAGTTAGTTAGTGAGGAGGTTTAATATATTGATAAACTTGTATGTATGAGAAAGGAGTAATTTAGGATGGAGTGGTCAGCATAGTATGTGGGTTGAGGTATATATATATGAGTGTGGGGGTGTTTGTACGTTTTATAGATTTGCCGAGATTTTATTTATTTAATTTTTGTGAAATTTTAGTGTTTAGTTTTTGTATATATATATGGAGTTTTCTCTTGGTATTATAGTAAGCGAAAATTATTCAGCGAGTGAGAGTGCATTTCGTCAGGTGGAGAGAGAGAGAGAGTATTTGATGTTGGTGGATATTCGAGATAGTATTACTGATTTGATGTTAGGTTTGAGTCAACGAAGCATTCTGCGTATATAGTATTGTATATGTTTGCGCGAGTCTTGAGCCATACAAGAGAGATAGAATGTAAATAAGTTATGTTGGGATCATTATGGTCAGTGCGTATTAGAAGGTACTTGTAGCAGTGTTTTATTTATATATGGGCTTTCATTGGTTGGCTTAGTTGTTTTGTATACAGTAAGTGTTTGTTTTTGTGTCACGCTAACTGTTTAGTCTAATTGATGATTTTACTCGTGGGTAGTTTTGTTGTGTTTGAGAAATGAAATTGTTAAGAACAGCTTTGTTGATGTATTTAGCATATTGATCTATAGAAGTGCCGAAATTTTAATTCACTATTCATAAATCGGTGTAGTATTATATATATATATAAATGAACACTTTGTAGCCTTATTTACTGTTGGTTAATTTGTAATAACGTAATGCTCACTTTTCAGTCACGTAGAGTAGTGTTTTTGTTAAGAGAAGGGGGTTCGTCTTGTGGTCGGATTTGTGGTGGTTGTGTTTCGCCGGCCGGGCTGGTGTGTGTTGTAGCGGTTCGCTAAATAGGTGAAAGTTTCGTAGGTACCTCTATAGACTGTGGTAATTCCTTTGAAAACGAGAAGTGGAGGAGTCAGTTTGTTTGGTAGAGGATAGATGGTTTATTTTGAGAGAGCGAGGGATCATTTTATTATCAGGTTCGTTTGGTTGCGAGACAGGGTTAATTTTTTTAGAGAGTATGAGAGCGATTTGGTGTGTTCTCCTAGAGGCTGGGGGGTCTTAACTGTAGAGAGAGTTGAAACATTTTAGGTCTACCATGTAGACATAATCTGGAGAATGTAGTGTGTAAGAGTACTTAAGTCTGATATATATATATATAGAATGTTGTTTTAATAATACTGTTAAGTGAACATTTAGTCACGTCACCGGTTTTGTGGCTGTTGATGGTGTACGACTCGGTTATTAGGTTGAGAGCCGTGATTCGGAACATGTTAAGGGTCACCCCTGTAGACAGTTGGTTAAGTGTGTTGAGAAAACAGGCTTAATTAGAAGCATTTTAGTTCACTATATTGGTTAATTTGAGATAAACACTAAGTGAGCATTTAGGTCACCTGTAACAGTGGTAATTTTTTAAAACTAAGTGAACATTTTAGGTAACGCCTATAACGGTTGTTTGAGAGAACTTTAGGAAGATTCATTTTCCAGGAGGGTACATTTGGTTTGGCGACGAGTACAAAAGCGTACGTAGCGCGAGTGTGGAGGGTTGTTGATGGTGAGGCAGTGGTAGAGGTGTTTTTATATAAGCTGACAGAGAGTACATTTTAGGTCACCCTGTAACAGTAGTCAATTTTTAAAACTTAGGTCGCTTCTATAACTGGTTATATTTTTAAAAATTACTAAGCGAACATTTTAGGTTCACCCTGTATACTGAGTGGTTAGATTTTAAAATTTCTAGGAATTGAATATTCTTAAGGCGTGGTATACACGCGTCATTCAGTTGCCATAGTGGAGAATTGAGTTTTAGCTGTATCGCTGATGTTTGTGGTCGAGTCCATCACAGATTATATGTATATATACCTCAAATAGAATTTAGAGATAGATGGGATGTGGTGAATATGTCATCATCATGGGTTATGTTAATAATGAAACAGAGTCGCCATAGTTTTTTAGGTGCAATGTTATTTAGGATAGTGTAAAAAGAAGAACGATATCATATGATTTCTCAGTTTAAAGAGGTTTGCTGAAGTGGCGAGAGAGAGAGAGGGCGAAGTAATATGTATAACTACTAGTTTTGAGAGCGGAGGTCATTTGTGTTTGTGTTGAGGTGTGTGTGAGTATAGTTTGTATATGTAAGTATATCTAGCTGGAGCGTTCGTCATATTATGTTAATTACAGGAGTAGGCGTTAAATATATTTTTATCCCATAGTGTTGAGTGTCAATGAGGTGTTTCTGAGTGTGTATCAGTGTTATGGTTATCATAGTATTGATGTGGTGTTGGCTGTTATTTTATCGATATGTGTACGTTGGATATTAGTGGCGTTCGTGAGAAAGATGAAAAAAAGAGTGTTAGAGAATATACTTTCGGATATAGTTGATTCTGATGTGTGCCACCGGTAGTGATATATGGGTGACTGAGAGAGAGACGTGGTTTCGGTGCTATGCGGGACTCATGAGATTGGAAGGTGTCTGTTGATTGAGTGCGGGGTTAGGGGTGTGGGTCCTTGAATGAATAGATGCATTGAGGTTGATGCGCAGTGATGAGTAGATAGTATGGGTGGATTAGAGGTTGAACTTAATTAGAGTGGAGGATTGAGGATGATAAAGGTTTGTGGATCTGAGAGTTAACGTTGTTGTGGGATACATAATATGTATATGGGAATCTATTGGATCGTAGATGAGAAAGAAAAGATAAATTAATAATTTTGCTTTAATGTGATCGGCGAAATATCAGGAGACTGCAATGTGTAGATTTTATTGGAGTTTTGAAGCGAGAGAGGTTGGCAATATGAATTTGGTAGCGGTTTTAGTGTTTGAGTAAGGGAGTTTTAACGCTATAAGTTTATTAGATAAATTTCTAACAAGTCGTGTGTGATAATATAACTTGTATAGATTGGGAGCATGCTAATTGGAATGAGAGTAAATTAGGGGGTGTTTTGGTTGGAGAATGTCTAATTGCTAGGCATAGTCCGCCGAATTTTTCCAACGAGTTCAAGAACATCTATTTGACGACATTGATGCAAATCATGAGTTATAAAAAGCATTAAGTATCATAGCAAGTTTTGAAAGATGAATTCTTGTGCAAAGTTTATTCTAGAGAGAGCCGTTAAATAATTATGTGTTTATTTTGAGTTGAAAAGATGAAATGAACTTTAAGGCGTGTGGCGAGAAGAAATTAAAAATTTATAAAATTAAAACCCAAAGAAGTCCAATGAAACTCACTGGACTGGGTGAGATGAAGTGTTAGGAGAGAACTATAAATTAAACCGTGAAATAAGTTTTAAAATCGAAAATCTAAAACTTAGTAGTGTGTGGTTTTAAAGTGAATCTTTAAGATTGGTGAATATCGCTATATAAGGCGTGGTGGTTATATGACGCTCTTGTCGAGAGGAGGTGTAGAACGAGTGTATGTTGGTTGAGTGGTGGGTGTAAGCCTGTCTAAAATTTGAGTATGGGCTAAATCTTGCAGTCTTTGGTATAATAAACAAAATATAGAGGGGTGGTGGATCGCTAGTGTGATCAATTGTGTCTATTTAGAGATTCGCTTGTTATAAATTAAACATAACTGGAGATGTTGGCTGTTTCTGAGAGATGTGTTGGAGAGATATTACAATACGCGGGAGGTTGGGTAGTATGCTTTTTTAATAAAAGATAGCTGTTTAAGGAGTTTAGAAGGACGATTAATGAGATGATTTTAAAGAAGTGTATTAGGTGTAGATTAAACCCTAAAAGTATCTTGATGAAGAGAGCGAAGGATATTATGAACAACTTAATAATGTTTTGATATCGCAAATTAGGGTTAGTTGGTAGTATGTAGTAAGTCTCTCATGTGAAGTAACGCTGTACATTTGAGTGTTCGAGTTTAACTGTGATAGGTGAGCACTTATAGTAGAGACAGGGTTTGAGTACGTGGTATATTTAATTAGGCTCAGTGGTGTGATTAAAACACTCTTGTCGAGATACAGATTTGTTTGATGAGGTTTATTAAAGAAAAATGTTGAGTCTCATTGAGATAATGAGAGTTGGTAATAAATTAAGGAGGTTATGGTATGCGTGTTGCTGGTTGAGACGGAAGAAGGGGCGTAATTCATTAGTTTTTTGAATGTAATGAGTTCGATTTCTTACATAGATTTCTACTGATGTACATTATTATGACTGTAATTAAGCATATGTAATCTTGAGAGAGAGAGAGAGAGAGACTGAGAGAAGGAGAGAGAGAGGAGAAAACAATTAACAACGCGTAGAAAGATAGGTTTTAAAAAGAAAAAACAGAAACGCTTCCAATATGGTGCGCGTAAGCAGGCGTCCGTCAGCCTTACAGTCTATGTTTATAATTTTCCCCGCCTCAAGATTGTGTTATGCATTTAGAAGATTTCTTGTTTTTTATGAAGAATTGTTGTATTTTATTTAAGAATGTGAAGTTCACTCGTAAAGATAGAAGGTTCCTTACTGAATATATTTACTTATTATTCAATTGCTATCTGTTTTATTACTTGCTAAGGCTTTCTCATTCGCATTCTCTGTACACACAAATGTTTGTCTCTATAGGATTATTATGCTATAAACATGTGGAAGTATTGTATATATATATGACGGATATACTAAACGAGTTAGAAAGAGTTCTGAGAGAGAGAGAGAAGGAGAAAGGGGAATGTCAAAATAGAAAAAAAGATATATTTTGTTAATTGGTGAAAAGTCAGCTGAATAGAATGATGGGAAAAATCTTCAATTGAGTTTGTCATGTTGCTTATATTAGACATTTTTGAGATACTGTGCTTAGAGAGTATAAGGAGTTGATATGTGTATATAATGAGAGAGAATAATTATCCACAGAGAGAGAGGTTCATGAGAGAGGGAGAGAGAGTATATAGAGGAGGAGAGGAGGCTGATGTATTTTTTTTGTGAGAGAGAGAGAGAACGTTTCATATATAGGTTAATGCAGTGGAGAGAAGAGTAGTGGACAACTAGTAAGACGTAAGGTCTAAAAAAAAAGATTGGGGTAGAAATTCGAGACGACATAGAAAACTGTTTTTAAAATGTTAAAAATGGCCTTCACATTAATTGTTAAACACGCTTTATATATATATATATAATATATATATTTATATTATTTTTTATTGTTTATATTTATTTTATTATTTATTATTTTTTTATTTTTTTTTTTATTATTTTTTTTTATAATTTTTTATTAATTTTTTTTTATTATTTTATTCTTTTAAGATTTTTATTTTATTTTTTTTTTAATTTATTTTATTGTTTTATTTTTTTTTTTTTTTATATTTTATTTATATTTTTTCTTTATTTTTTTTATTTTTTTAATTTTACTATTTTTTTTTTTTTTTTTTTTAATTTTTTTTATTTTTGTATATTAATTATTTATTTTTGTTTTGAGATAGTGGTGGTAGGTATGTATGTGGTGAGTTGGTGGTGGTGTGTGGATGAGTTATTATTGTATGGATTGTTGGGATAGAGGAGTTGTATGGGTTATGTTGTTTGTATTTTTGTTGTTGTTTGTGTGGGTGTGTGTTGGTTGGTGGTTGTGGCGGTGTTTTTGTATTATGGTGCGTGGTTTTGGTTATGTGTTGGGGTGATATTAATTATATTATATATATAGATATATATTATTATGTATATATTATTTTCTTATAGTGTTTGAGGAGAGTGGTGTTAGGAGGGAGGTGGTAGTGTGTGTAGTGTATATATGTGTTATTGAGGTTTTGTGTGAGAGTATATGGCATGTTGTAGGTATTTAGTGAGTATATATTATGGGGTATGTTATATAGGTGATTTTTTCGGTTGAGTCTTTGTGGTGGGAGGAGTTGATATGAGGTAAGTGTGTGGGTGTAACTCCTATTTGATTGAGAGATTCCGCGTTTGTATTAGGGTATTTTCTCTGTTTTATGGTAGGGTTGTGGGGGTTTTAGCGGTTTCTTGTCGGTAGGTATATGATATTAGTGGAGTGAGGTATAATATAGTTGCGGTGTGATTGTTTTAATCGTTATATAATAATTATAATATATATATAACGCAAGGCAACATTCAGAAAATTGATAACATCTGACTTATAATAAATTTGAAATTATAGTTTTTCAGACTCATGTCATCGTGACCTCATCTCTGAATGCCAATAACACATGACATATGATCAGGGTAAGGGATGGGGTATTCATCAGAAATGTTAATCAATTCCTTGAGCCTCCAATTTCGGGTCTAATATATATATATATATATAATATAGATATATTGATATATTATATAATATATATATATATATATATATTATATATATTATAATATTATATATTATATATATATATAACTATAGTATTTAATTGTGCATATCAATCTCAATAGGTATATTTACAATGCAGTGATGGTATACCAAAAGGTGAAGCAGCGTTTCTGCAATTTCGCTGTTGAGAAGGAAGCCTGTATAAAACTATCAATTGACAATGTCTTAAAGTGAGGTCTAAAAAAATGTGAAATTAAAGTACATAAAATATATTTTACAGATTATATGAGGATTGTAAACGTGTTCCCAAATTATGAATAATAAACCTATGGCCAGTCTCCGATTAAGGCGACGCGCATAGTTAAAAAAACTACGGATAGCTACAACTAAAAAGGAAGACATTTTGGAATCGGGAGGTCAAATTTTAGGTTGCGAAAAAGTTAACCCCGTAAAAAAAAAAAAACAAAAAAAAAAACAATAAATAAACAATTAATTAATACTTGTCAAATCCAGAGGGATTATATATATATATATATATATATATATATATATATATATATATATATATATATATAGCTATATAATATATACTATATATATATAATATATATATATATATATATATATATATAATATATATATAGTATATATTATATATAATATATATAATATTATATATAATATTATATATATATATAATATAGTATATATATTAATATTATAGTATATAATATATAGTTAGGTTTAGGTTAGTATTAAACCGTAAAACTGTAAAAAAAAAATAAACTAACAACTCCTGCTCATTTTTTAACAATGCAAATAAATGTCCACATTATTTCTGCCGTTATAATATAATAAACATATCGTACATCCCCAAAAACATATTGCCTAGTTGTATTATTTTGTTAATTTTTAATTTATTTTGTACTTTTCATAACTAAATTTGCTCATGATTCCATAAATGTATTCAATTTTAGTGTAGCTATCCTAGTTTTTTTTTTTAACTATGTCCGTCGCCTAATCTGGAGGTTGACCTAAACCTATATATTGAATTAGGTTGAAACTCAAAACAATTGTTGAACTCTTTTTAAATTTAAAATACAAAAAGGTATTTTTGTCATTTTTTGCCAACCCTGGTAAATCTAAAATCTGGCAACATTTTTCTTTAGGGAAGTTTTACCGCTTTTGCTATGAGAATATGACTACAACAAAATGTTCTACAATTTTTTTATATATCTATATAATTTCCCCAATTCCTTAAATAAGTTTTTCCCTTTTACAACACAACACGAAAATATATGAAATAGTAATCCCTATTCAATAAAAATAATCCCTAAGTGGCAACCGTTTTTATTGAATAGGGAAAATTCCCTTATTTATTGTAAGATGATCTCCATCGAGCATTAGTCTAGGCTAGGCCAATTTTCCGCAAACATTCTTATATAGTTTATTAAGTGATGCTGTTAAAAACTGAATAAATGCTGTTATTGTCGAGATTATTCTTAAAATTTTCTTACTGTGTGTGTTTATATATATTTATATATATATATATATATTAATATATATATATATAATATATAATATATATATATATATATATATATATATATATATATATATATATATATATATATATATATATATATATATATATATATATATATATATATTATATATTGGAAGATGTAATTCTGTTAAAGAAAAACTACACAAAGAAATTAATATATGTTTTCATCCTGTGACTTTTATTTGATTGCCCTTTTGGTCAGGTCAGAAAGAGAAAGTTTGTTTACATGTGGGAAAAATCCCACTTAGGTGGAAAGATGCTACGAAACGGCAAAACCTAGTTTACTAAAAACCAAAATATCTTTGGTAAGGAGAAGTAAATTACGATATATAAAACCTCATTGAATCATGATTGTGATCCAACTTTATTGGTAAAAATTAATACCAATCACCAAATAGAAAAGCTCCGTGAGCTATCAGTGATCCGCTCAGTTCTGAACACAGCTGTGTAATGTAACACTTGCGTTAGGAGACTAAATTATTTAACTCAAATTAAATTTAAACATTTTTAACTCTCTCTCTCTTCTCTCTCTCTCTCTCTCTCTTCTCCTCTCTCTCTTCTCTCTCTCTCTCTCTCTCTCAGTCTCTCTCTCTCTCTCTCTGCTCTCTCTCTAATCTCTCTCTCTCCTCTCTCTTCTCTTCTCTCTCTCTCTC
>JABUQX010028072.1:2500-7500 GCA_015478945.1 Trachelipus rathkii
TATATATATATATATATAAATATTTATATTTATATATATATATATATATATATATATATATATATATATATATATATATATATATATATATATATATATATATATATATATATATATATATATATATATATATATATTTATATATATATATATATATATATATATATATATATATATATATATATATATATATATATATATATATATATATATATATAGAGATAAACACACATAGTATATATATATATATATATATATATATATATATATATATATATATATATACGAGAATAGATGAAATGTTATTTTTGTACATCAAATTTTTAGTTCTTGTAATAGTAATAATAAAGGTAATAGTTGGAGAAAAATCATCCAGATTCGAAGTTTGAATGTTTGGCACTTTAATATCATTCTTGTAATGATACATATGGTAAGTTTTATTTGACATACATAATATTCGTGATATTATAATCTTCTGTGAATGCATAGCAAAATGATATTTAGCATTATTAACTAAAGGTCCCTTGTTTAGTTCATTTATAGTTACGTCTGTTTAATTTTATATTTATCTTTACTCTTCTCTCTCTCTCTCTCTCTCTCTCTCTCTCTCTCTCTCTCTCTCTCTCTCTCTCTCTCTCTCTCTCTCTCTCTCTCTCTCTCTCTCTCTCCTTTGTTTAAAGGGCAATCATTATAGCCATTAATTCTGCCGTAAAAATTGAAGCATGAGGGGAGGGTATGGGAGAGGTTACGGTCAGGAAAGACAGCAGATGCGCCCACACTGTTCCCTGTTTTAGAGCCGTCAGTAAACACGAGTAAATTCACCGTGAACTACGGAATGAGACAAGAATGATGCCTTTAACAAGGCAGCAGGGTGGCTAGATTTAGAGAGAGAGAGAGAGAGGTCAGGGCCAAGCAAATGGTGGGAGCGGGGAATAGCCAAGGTGTATACCCTTCGTCGTAAGAGAAAGGCAGCATCTTTTGCAAAGAGATGTTAAGAAAATTAAGGATGTTATGAACTGTGTTTGGAAATGGCTAGCAATAGTAATTAGGATTCTGAGGTATCTCCTGCAGAATTGGTGTCAGAGCAGACGGTATTGGGGTTTGAAAGCGAAGATAACTTGTGCACATGATGTATTCCCTTCGAAGAGAGAGTGGCATCACATTGGATTCAACTTCAAGGCTCAGGGGGACGATCGGAAGGCTCCAGGATACGGATCGCTTCGTTTTGGATGGGGTCTAACAGGTGTAGTAGAGTTGGGGAGGCCTGACCATATACTACACAGCCATAGTCCAGTTTCGATCGGATTAGGGCGATATAGAAACGTCAACTTCGTATCTTTCCCAGGTTTGGGGATAGGAATTACAAAAGCTGTAGTCCAAATAGATGGAAAAGAAGATTCGATCCAGATTCTGTTATATAGATCCAGCAAAAATGCTGATGCCGAGGGATGGATATGACGGAGCATGATGTACGAAATCATGTCTGGGCCAAAAGGACCGTCTTTGCTATTTACCAGTGCAGTTTGATACTCTGCAAGTGTAAAAAGACGGTTATAGGTATGATCTTCCTCTTTCGCTGTAGAAAAGTCTGGCAGTGCAGAGTTAGTTCAATTTTGAAAGGCTTCAGGATAGCGGAAAGAACTCGAGTGGCTAGCAAAACTATAACCTAATGCATCTGCAACAGCAGCAGGAGCGGAGATCGTGTCAGTTATATCAGGCCCATAACGGAGGACTGTGGGTGAGGAGTTGTTGGAGCGACGAGATATTTTCTGTGTAACTTTCCACACTAAAGGAAGGGGAGTTGTGGAGTTAACAGTCGATATGTAAGTTCGAAAATATTGTTTACGCGTTTGGCGATTAATTCGCCGAGAGTCCGGGTCTTTTTGTATTGCCTGTAGAGTTTCTTCTTCTCTCGGTTAGCTTGTGCGCACTCTTGGGACCACCAAGGGGTTGCCGACCGCCTGCCTGCGGAAGATTGTGGAATGCAAGCTTCCGCTGCCGAGATGACAACTTGCTGGAAGAAGCGAAAGGCATCATCAACAGTCGGAAATCGGTTATTAAAAGGAGAAAGAGGGATAGCTGTGGCCTGATAAAAAGGAGCCCACTCCGCTCGATCATAACGCCAGCTGGAGTTGGGTTTTTGCATTGGGCTTGGAACAAGCTCATTTAATGCTATTGGGTAATGATCACTGCCGTATAAATAATCAAAGAGGGACCAGGTAAAGCGATCCGAATGGGAGCAAAAGGAAATATCAATACAGGAAGAAGTGTGTGTATCTAACTAAACGTTCATATGTAGGGAGTCCTGTGTTAAGGCATCCCAGGGAAAAGGGGGGTTAGAAGAATATATATATATATATATATATATATATATATATATATATATATATATATATATATATATATATATATATATATATATATATATATATATATATATATATATATATATATATATATATTTATATATATATAATACATACATATCATTGGCATATATAAAAATAGAATATTTATACGGTATATACATAAAAATAGAAACATGTTTAACAAATTTTTAATAAAGCAAAGCCTGCACACATAAATAATTATATATATATATATATATATATATATATATATATATATATATATATATAGATATATATATATATATATATATATATATATATATATATATATATATATATATATATATATATATATATATATATATATATATATACCAACTATACGTATTACCTGTTGACAACATACACATTTTTGTCTGAAAAAAAACAACAAATTGTCTTGGAAACATCATATTACAATGGTTGATAAGGTGGCCTTAAAGAAGCTGGGAGTTCTCTTCGGATTGCTGGATTTTTTTCTCTGAACAGCTACTTCAGTTACATAAGGGATTTATTCGTCCTTGTTTGGAGTACTGTTCTAACATTTTTTTTTTTTTTTTTTTTTTTGGGGGGGGCCCTGCTCCACCCTTCTATTGGATAGGGTTGAGTCTAAAGCTAAGAGACTAATAAATTGTCCCCTCTTTCAAACTCCCTTGACCCTCTATTTCTGCGACATGACGTTGACGCACTCTCTCTTTTCTAAAGATACTACAACGGTAGATGCTCTGGGGAGTTAACCTCTCGCATTCTACCACCCTTGCGTAGCCCACGTAACACAATTGATCTCGCATCAATTTTGCGTGAATATTGAAAACTCACGATTCGTTTGTTGTGGTGCCTCCTTCTTTCCAGCCACTTCTGTTCCTAGGAACTCCTTGCCTTCTTCTGTTTTTTCAACTGTATTTAAGCTTGCTCTCTTTAAAGCTCGTGTCTGCGCTCACCTGAGGGAATTGGGTTTGAGGTTGTGTTTTTCTATATTTATTTTCTGCCCACTCCTTGAAAAGGGCCCAGCTCGTGAGTGGTGGTGATCTGTAATATATATATATATATATATATATATATATATATATATATATATATATATATATATATATATATATATATATATATATATATATATATATATATATATATATATATATATATATATATATATACATATATATATATATATATATATATATATATATATATATATATATATATATATATATATATATATATATATATATATATATATATATATATATATATATATATATATATATATATATATATATATATATATATTCACACCAAATAATTCCTGGGAACCAATACTATCACAAAAACTAACACAAATAATTAACTTTACATTGCAAACCAACTTTCTACCACCTTTATGGAAGCATACCAATATTACCAAAATTAAAACCAAACAAACCACCTAGTAACCCAGTTTGGTACAGATCTATATTAATACTTTCCACATTTCCAAAGTATTTGAAAAATTTAACTTCCTCTTATAATTTGCCCTCTATATCTCTCTATCAGACTCAACAAATTTTTGACAAAAGAACTCTTTTACCACTCTCCTAACCGATCTAATGCAACATATTCTCAGGGGGTTTTAACCAAACTCCCTCCCACTCTTCGGTCACTCTCCTTGTAGCTATTGACATTAATAAGGTATTTGATACAGTCTCCCGTCAGCTTTTAGTAGACAAAGTCTTAAACACAGACACAACCATCAAATACAAAAAAAAAAAAAAAAAAAAAAAAAAAAAAAAAAGTAATAGGACATTTCCTATCGGTCGCACAGCTAGAGTCATGCCAAGGATATCCGCTTCCCCCTGTTCATAAACTTAAATTATACTAATCGATCCCCCAGGGAACAGTTATTTCGCGTAGCACTCTTTAAACCTTTTTATGCATGACTTCCCTCATCCAACTTCTCCCCTTCCATAAAATTAATATTTATTCCGAATGATCTAACAATCACACAGCTCAAAATTCCTCTCAGAAAGAACTGCAACTATATATCAACCCACTTGAACAATGACTGATAACGAAAGAATTGACTTTCATCACCTCAAAAAACCCACTTTGTCTGTCTCATCCAGACAGAAGAGAAGCTAACATCCATTCAACAATATTCATTATCAAACATTGGGATCCATATCAACGAAGATTCCAGAATCTGGTTTGCCATCCGTAAAGCGCACCATTGATGCAACAATATGAGTTGATGAACAATCCGAAATATCAACAATATGACGCTCAACCAACCAACCACATTATTAAATGCACTGAAACAACCTACTGAAAACAAACTTTGTCAAACATAAAACAAATCTTTACAATAGTATACAGACAATACATCTGCTCCTTCCTAAATTTATTATCACAATGCCTGGTCTCCCACTAATATTATCAATCTATATTCAGTAATTAGACCGTTCAAAATAAAGCTCTCAGGATAATAATGGCTGCCTTCCCTCCACACCATCCATCATACCTACGAACTGAAGCAAAAATTCTCCCTTTAAAAGTCCATCTTGACATGATAAACTGTCAATTTGATAGTAAATCACTCTCAATATATCACTGCCTTGCATTGAACATTACAAC
>JABUQX010028072.1:12500-15922 GCA_015478945.1 Trachelipus rathkii
ATTAACATAGTACATTTAACAAAAATTATCACAACCTTGTGTAAGTATCTATACTGATCACTGAATATATGCTAACGTAAACAAAGTTTTCATATTAATAAAGCAAACATAGGATCATATGAATACGAATATAATGTACAACGACAATCCTAACACATCTTATACACGAATAAGCAGTCACCATTAACAAAGTTCCAATACTTAACAACTGTGACATAACTAACATTTGCATACAATACGTAACTTATTTCACACTTTTTCCAAACACACTCTCTAACATATCATTATTATTTTTTGCACGAACATAGTAAAACACTTTACAAAAATTTATCACAATCTTGTGTAATTATCATACTGACCAAACGAAAATACGCTAACGCAGCAAAAATTTTCACATCAATAAAGCTAACATATCAAACCTGATGTAACAAATATAATAGTATAACAATCAATCGAACATCCCCTATGCCTGAATAAATTCACTAAAACATTTAGCAAGTTCCATACTTAACAACAATAAAGTAACTACCGTTGCATACAAAAACGTAACGACTATTCATTACGTTTTCAAAACATATCTCTAACATATCATTACTATTTCGTAATTAACCAACTGTAATATTTTGCATGCACCGTACTAATTATCATACTGATCACGAATATATGCCAACGTAACAAAGTTTTTGGCTTAACAAAGCTAACATATCATAGTCTGAACCAAGAATATAACATACACCGAAAAACCTAACATACCTTAAACACGAATAAACAGCTAACATTAACAAAGCTCAATACTTAACAACAGTGAAGTAACTAGCAAAACATATAGAACGTTGCCTTTCACATCTTTTTTTCTTTTTGTTTTAAAAACTTTTATTTATTTTTAACTTTATTTCTTTAAAACTTTTTGGTTTTAAAAAAACTTTTAGCTATTTTTAATTTTATTTCTTTAAAACTTTTTAGTTTTGTTTTTTTTTTTAAAAAACTTTTAATTTTACTTTATTTCTTTAAACCTTTTTGTTTTTACTAAAAATTTTATTCTTTTTATGTTTATAACGTAAAAATTTACATTTTTACATAAACTAAAACAGTAAAACAATAAATAACAAAGTTTTCACATCAATAAAGCTAACATAACATAACCTGATGCAAGAATATAATGTATAACATCAAACCTAACAAAATACCATACTAGGCAACAGGAAAGTAACTGACATTGCTTACAGCCCGTACCATATTCACACTTTTTTTCAAACAGATCTCTAACATATCACTATTATTTTACATTAACATAGTAACATTTAACAAAAATTTATCACAACATACTCGCCAACAAATATATGCTGACGTACCAAAGTTTTTCACATCAATAAAGCTAACATATCATATCCTGAACTAGGAATATAACGCACAATGACAAAACCTAACATACCTTATGATCGAATAAATGACTAACATTAACAAAGTTTCATACTTAACAGCACTAAAGTAACTAACAATGCATACAGAACGAACATGTACGAAGCTGATGTGGTTCCTGTTTCACTAGAGTTATCAAATACAAGTCGAGAAATTGTTCAAACTCTCCACTTTTTCGAAATATTACGCAATACCTTATGATTCCTGTTTGGTTCGTTTTTTCCGAACATTACGCAATACCTAGATTCTGTTTGGTTCGTGACCCCCACATATTAACCGTTATCTTAACACTAAACATAGTAACATTTAGGCAAAATTTATCAAACAACATTGGTTAATTATCATATAGACAGCGAAAGTACGTAACTAAGTTTTCACATTAATAAAGCTAACATAGCATCATCTAAAAAAGCTAGGAAAATAATGGCCCAAGACCAAAACTTAACACATCTTAAGCCAGGAATAAACGGTTTAACACTTAAAAAAGTTCGCACACTTAACACCAATAAATCAACTACATGGTATGCAAAAACGTAACCTAATCTACTTTTTCAAGCATAACCTTAACATATTTACGTTTAATCTAACACCTAACATAGTTAACATTAGCAAAAATTTAGCAACAACATTGTTAATTTCATACAGACCAGCGAAAGTATGCTAACATAATAGAAGTTTTCCACATTAATAAAGCTAACATAGCTTAGCAAGAACTAAAATAATGCCCTAAGACAACCATAACACATCTTAAGCAGGAATAAGCAGTCAACATTAACAAAAGTTCCAGCACTTACATCAGTAAACGCAACTAACATGGTAATGCCAAGAACGTTAACCTTAACTTACTTTTTTCAAGCATAAACTCTAACATATTAACGTTAATCTTACACTAACCACAGTAACGATTTAAACAACTTTCTCAACAACATTGGTTCATATATGATAAGACTACCGTCGCATGCTAACTTAACAATGTTTACCGCAGCAATAGAGAAAATATTCATAACACTGAACTGAAAAATAATGCACAAGTGCCAAATCTGCAGATCTTCAGAATGAATAAAACTGTTAACATTAACAAAAGTTCCATACTTAACACCAAGTAAAGCACTAACATGGTATGCAAAACGTAACTTATTCTTAACTTTTTCAAGCATAACTCTAACATATTAACGTTAATCTTAAAACACTAACAACAGTACACATTTAAACTAAAATTCTCACAACAATTGGTAATTATCAATTACGACCAGCGAAAGTATGCTAACGTACAAAGTTTCCAACATTAATAAGCTAACATACGGCAATCAACTGAACTAAGAAACATAATGTCACAAGGACAAACCTAGCACATTCTTAAGCAGAATAAAACTGTTAAAATTACACAAAGTTCCATACTTTAACACCAGTTAAAGCAACTAACCATGGTAAAGCAAAAACATAACATTATTCTTACTTTTCAACGGCATAACTCTAACATATTAAAGTTAATCTTACACTGACACCATAGTAATATTCAATAAAAATTCCTTGGAAAATTGGTTAATTAATTATCATACTGATCACGAATATATGCTAACGTAACAAAGTTTCCACATCAATAAAGCTAACATAGCGTAACATGAACTAAGAAAATAATGCACAAAGACAAACCTATCACAACTTACACACAGAATAAACTGTTAACATTACCAACAAAGTTCCACACTCAAAACCAGTAAAGCTTCGATGCTTTCGATAATATTGAAGAATTCTTCAACTGATATGATTAAAGGTATATTACTTGGCACCTCCAATTGGAACACAGGTAATATATTGCTCTCCATTCGTTTTACGAAAAAATGTAAATGATACATCGTTGGGTATTACAAAGATCCTCGTAAAGAGGACGTCTGTAGAAGCAGAACGAGAGGTCATCATATCAACACAGCGAAAAATGTCTTACTGGCGAAATTCGTATGTATAAACAACCCTTATAGGTAATGAGATTCTTTCTTTCAACC
>JABUQX010028073.1:0-5000 GCA_015478945.1 Trachelipus rathkii
GGTTGAAAGAAAAAAGAATCTCATTCCTATAAGGGTGTTTATAACATACGAATTTCGCAGTAAGACATTTTTTTCGCTGTGTTGATATGATGACCTCTCGTTCTGCTTCTACAGACGTCCTCTTTACGAAGGATCTTTGTAATACCCAACGATGTATCATTTACATTTTTTCGTAAAACGAATGGAGAGCAATATATTACCTGTGTTCCAATTGATGGTGCAAATATACCTTTAATCATATCAGTTGAAGAATTCTTCAATATTATCGAAAGCATCGAAGCTTTACTGGTTTTGAGTGTGGAACTTTGTTAATGTTAACAGTTATTTGTGTGTAAGTTGTGATAGGTTTGTCTTTGTGCATTATTTTCTTATTTCATGTTACGCTATGTTAGCTTTATTGAGTGGAAACTTTGTTACGTTAGCATACTTACGCTGCGTAATGATAATTAAACCAAATTTGTGGTGAGAAATTTTAGTTAAATGTTTACTGTGTTAGTGTAAGATTAACGTTAACATGTTAGAGTTATGCTTGAAAAAAGTAAAAGAATAACGGTTATGTTTTGCAACTACCATGTTACGTTGCTTTACTGGTGGTTAAGTATTGGAACTTTGTTAATGTTAAACAGTTTATTCTGCTATAAGATGTCTAGGTTTGTACTTGTGCATTATTTTCTAGTTCAGTTGATGCTATGTTTAGCTTTATTAATGTGGACACTTTTGTAACGTTAGCATACTTTCGCTGGTCTGTAAGATAATTAACCCAATGTTGTGAGAAATTTAAGTTAAATGTTACTGTGTTAGTGTAAGATTTACGTTAATAATGTTAGAGTTATGCTTGAAAAGTTAACGAATAGTTACGTTTTTGCATCCGCATGTTTAGTTGTCGTTACTGGTGGTTAAGTATGGAACTTTGTAATGTTAACAGTTTATTCTGGTTTAAGATGTGCTAGGTTTGTCCTTGTGCATTATTTTTCTTAGTTCAGTTGATGCTATGTAAGCTTTATTAATGTGGAAACTTTATTATTTTAGCATACTTTCGCTGGTCTGTTTGATAATTAACCAATGTTTGTGAGAAATTTTAGTTAAATGTTACTGTGTTAGTGTAAGATGAACGTTATATGTTAGAGTTATGCCTGAAAAAAAGGTAAGATTAGGTTACGTTTTGCATACCATGTTTGTTGCTTTACTGATGTTTAAGTGGTGGAACTTTGTTAATGTTGACTGCTTATTCCCGCTTTAAGATGTGTTATGTTTGTCGTTGTGCATTATTTTCTTAGTTAAGTTGATGCTATGTTAGCTTTTATTAATTGGAAACTTTATTATGTTAGCATACCTTCGCTGGTCTGTATGATAATTAACCATGTTGTGGTTAAATTTTTGCTAAATGTTAGCTATGTTAGTGTAAGATTAACGGTAAATAATGTTAGAGTTTATGCTTGAAAAACGTAACGATTAGGTTTACGTTTTGCAATCCCATGTTAGTTGATTTATTGGTGTTAAGTGTGGAACTTTTGTTAATGTTAACAGTTTAGTTCCTGCTTAAGATGTGTTAAGTTTGTCTTTGGGCATTATTTTCTTAGTTTATTAGATGATGCTATGTTTACTTTATTAATGTGAAAAACTTTATTATGTTAGCATACTTTCGCTGGTCTATATGATAATTAACCAATGTTGTGATAAATTTTTTTGCTAAATATGGTACTATGTTAGTGTAAGATTAAGTTAATAAAAAATTAAAAAAATGTTAGAGGTACGAAACCAAACAAGAATCATAGGTATTTCGTAATGTTTCGACGAAAACGAACCACACAAGAATCATAGGTATTGCGTTAATGTTTCGAAAGTGGGAGGAGTTTTTTGGAACAATTTCCTCGACTTGTATTTGGTAACTCTAGTGAAACAGGAACCACATCAGCTTCTACATGTTCGTTCTGTATGCATTGGTTAGTTACTTTAGTGCTGTTAAGTATGAACTTGTTAATGTTTAGGCAGTTTATTCGAGCGAAGGTATGTTAGGTTTTGTCATTGTGCGTTATATTCCTAGTTCAGGATATGATTGTTTGCCTTATTGATGTGAAAAACTTTGGTACGTCAGCATAGTATTTGTTGGCGAGTATGTTGTGATAATTTTTGTTAAATGTTACCTTGTTAATGTAAAATAATAGTGATATGTTAGAGATCTGTTTGAAAAAAAAGTGTGGAATATGGTACGGGCTGTAAGCAACGTCAGTTACTTTCCTGTTGCCTAGTATGGTATTTTGTTAGGTTTGATGTTATACATTATTTTCTTTACATTCGGTTATGTTATGTTAGCTTTATTGATTGTGAAAACTTTGTTAATTTATTGTTTTACTGTTTTAGTTATGTAAAAATGTAAATTTTTTACGTTATAAACCTATAAAAAGAATAAAAATTTTTAGTAAAACAAAAAGTTTAAAGAATAGTAAAAATTAAAAGTTTTTTTAAAAAAAAAAAACAAACTAAAAAAGTTTTTAAAGAAAATAAAATTAAAAAAAAATAGCTAAAAAATTTTGAAACTTAAAAAGTTTTAAATTTATTAAAACAAATTAAAATTAAATTAAATTTCTTAAAACAAAAAGAAAAAAAAGATGTGAAAGGCCACGTTCTATATTTTGCTAGTTACTTCACTGGTTTGTTAAGTATGAGCTTTGTTAAGGTTTGCTGTTTTTTATTAGTGTTTAAGGTATGATTAGGTTTTTTCGGTGTATGTTATATTTTGGTTCAGAACTATGATATGGTTACGCTTTGTTAAAGTCAAAAACTTGTTACGTTGGCATATATTCGTTGATCGTATGATAATTAGGTACGGTTATGAAAAATAATTACAGTGTTAATACGAAAATAGTAATGATATGTTAGAGATATGTTTGAAAACGTATGAATAGATTACGTTTTTGTATGCAACGGTAGTTACTTTACTGTTGTTAAGTGTGGGACTTTGTTAATTTTAGTGATTTATTCAGGCATAGAGTATGTTCGATTTGACGTTATACATTATATTGTTACATCAGGTTATGATATGTTAGCTTTATTGATGTGAAATCTTTGCTGCGTTAGCGTATTTTCGTTGGTCAGTATGATAATTACACAAGATTGTGATAAATTTTTGTTAAATGTTACTATGTTCGTGCAAAAAATAATAATGATATGTTAGAGATATGTTTGGAAAAGTGTGAATGAGTTACGTATTGTATGCAAATGTTAGTTATGTCACAGTTGTTAAGTATATTGAACTTTGTTAATGTTGACTGCTTATTCGTGTATAAGATGTGTTTAGGATTGTGAGTGTACATTATATTCGTAGTTCATATGATCCTATGTTTGCTTTATTAATATGAAAACTTTGTTACGTTAGCATATATTCATTGATCAGTAAGCATACCTTACCCAGGTTGTGAATAATTTCTTGTTAATATGTTAGCTATGTTAATGTACAAAACATCAGTGGATATGTTAGAAAAACGTGTAAGTAGGTTACGTTCAGCGCTCAATGTTCGTTACTTTACTGTTGTTAAAGTATGGAACTTGTTATTGTTAACTGTTTATTCATGTTTAAGATGTGTTACGGTTTGTGAATGTACGTTATAATTCGTAGTTCAGGTGATGCTATGTTTGCTTTATTGATTGAAAACTTTGTTATTGTTAGCATATATTCATTGATCAGTATGATAATTAGACAAGGTTATGATAAAAAATTTGTTAAATATTACTATGTTAATGTATAAATATCGTGATATGTTAGAAAAGTGTAAGTAGGTTTCCGTTCTGCACTCAATATTAGTTACTTTTATGTTTGTAAGTGTGGAAACTTTGTGACGTTAGCATATATTCATTGATCTATATGATAATTAGACACAGGTTATGATAAAATTTTGTTAATATACTATGGTAATGTATAAATATCCAGGATTTGGGTAGGAAGTGTGGATGTTGGTGTTGTGTGATTCTGATTACAGGTTTTAGGGTATGTAAACCAAAATTCTTAGTTATAATAATGAAAAGCGTAAAAATTTAGTAAAAACAAACTGTTTAAAACCATATAGAAACAAAAATAAATAAAAGTTTGTGTTATGTTGATACAGATGACCATGAATACTAGATCATCATAGATGGGGAGGGGCGTGAGGTGGAGGAGGGTGAGGAGGAAGGGGAGGAGCTCAAGGGCTCCAGAGTCCGGCTCCAGAGCTCCAGAGGCTCTATGAGGGTTGTTTGATTTATAATAAAAACGTAAATTTTTTAAGTAAAACTTAACAAAGAATAAAAATGTTTAATTTGTTTTTTTAAAAAAAAATTTTAAATTTTTTAAAAATTTTTAATTTTTTAAATTTTTTTTTAAAAAATTTTTTAAAATTTTTTAAGTTTTTTTTTTTTTAATTTTTTTAATTTTTTTTTTAATTTTTTTTTTTTTTTTTTTGTTTTTGTTTTCTGTATCGAGAATGACCATCATAAGAAAGATGTATACCAGGTTTCGTTGTTCTCTACGTTAATATTTCAGTTTTGTGGGGCTGGTGATCCCCTTTGGGATGTGAACGGATATTTAACCCATATATGATATGAGTACTAGATATGAAAGGTATATACCGAGTTTCATCGTTCTAGGTCAATATTTCAGGTTTTGGGGTCAATAGACCCCCATTTAGGTTGTGTACGGTTATTTACACGCCATATATTGATGATACATCCTCAGTAGGTTGTATACCGAGTTTCAACCTTTTCTATGTCAATATTTCAGTTTTGGTGGGGCTGGTCCCCGAATTTTGGTCAAATCGGTCATTTTACCCGTATACATCTAAGATACAACCTAAAAAGGCTGTAAATCAAGTTTACCCATCTATGTATATTTCAGATTTGGGGTGAGTACCCCGTCCTGGGACACCCACAGTCATTTTACACCATCCGGGGTCATCTAAGATACATCCTCAGAAGTTGTATACCGAGTTTCATACATTCTATGTCAATATTCAGATTCTGGTGGGGGC
>JABUQX010028073.1:10000-20000 GCA_015478945.1 Trachelipus rathkii
ATATATATAATATAATATATTTCAGATCACCACCACTCACGGGCTGGGCCCTTTTCAAGGAGTGGGCAGAAAATAAAATATAGAAAAACCCACCCAACCTCAAACCTAACGCAACTCTCTCAGTTGAGGCGCAGATAATCGAGCAAGAAGGAAGCTTAAATACAGTTTGAAAAAACAGAAGAAGGCAAGGAGTTCCATAAGAACAGAAGTGGTTGGAAAGAAGGAGGCACCACAACAAACGATGGAGTTTTCAATATTCACGCAAAATTTGAAATGCGAGATCAAGGCACCCCTTGGGCTTCGTGGGCAACGCAAGGGTGGTGGAATACGAGAGGTTAACTCCCCAGAGCATCTACCGTTGTAGTACCTTTAGAAAAGAGAGAATGCGTCAACGTCATGTCGCAGAAATAGAGGATCAAGAGAGTTTGAAAGAGAGGGACAATTTATTAGTCTCTTAGCTTTAGACTCAACCCTATCCAATAGAAGGGTGGAGCCGGAGCCCCCCAGATATGAGAAAAGTTCTCCAAACAAGGGCGAATAAGGCCTAAGTAAATCCCTTATGTAACTGAAGTAGGCTGTTCAGAGAAAAAAAAATCCAGCAATTCCGAAAGAGAACTCCCAGCTTCTTTAAGGCCACCTTATCAACCATTGTAATATGATTTTTATTTGTTGTTTATGTTCAGACCAAGAATGTTTATGTTGTTCACAGGTTTTGTCTATAGTTGATATATATATTATATATATATATATATATATATATATATATATATATATATATATATATATATTATATATATATAATTATGATATATATATATATATATATAATATAATATATATATATATATATATATATATATATAATTATATGTAAAGAAATAAAAGGAAATGTTTATTACTGAACCAATATTCTTCAGGATATTTTCCAGGAGAAAGTTCAATTTTAACTACCAGGTTTTAAGATAAATATGTAATGTATATTATATATTAATATATAATTAATATATAACATATATTATATATCATAGATTAATAAATAATATATACTATGTAATATATGTTATATATTACATAATAATGTTTTTTTTAGGTTGAGATAAATCATCCTTTCCAAATTAGTGGGCAATGGGTGGTCTCCTTCACTCCTCACTAACACAGATTGTATATTTAGTGTATTTATTTAAACTGGTAGATATGTATTATGAGAATTTAGCTTTTCTTCCTTCACACACTACCTGCACTAATGTATCTTAAACATTTACATACTTTTTTTATTGTAGCTTTTAAAAATAACTGAAAATAGTATAACACTAGTATTGCCATTGGGAAGCACAACGACAGCTTGGATAGTTGGAGGCATCCTTTGGGACGGTTTGTACCGTTAAAGGAATACCAGCTTGATCAGCAATCAACATATTTACAATAAAATTCATATTGTTGAACACTCCTCTCTTACTTTAGATTTTAGCTAATTTTCTTAATTCAGCTATTTAAAAGTTATCTCTACAAGCTCTATTCCTTTCCCTATTATTATCTCCATTTCTCTTCAATGTCGCTTTCTTGTGAGGTATTTGTAACTTGAAACTATTACTAAATACACCTGTTTAATAGTTTCTTCTAATTTTCAAGATACACCTGGAGAACTCGCCAACCAGTTCTTTATTTAAAATAACCTTGATTCTGACCTTGATTGTATTTGAGATGAATTCGACATACTAGACCATTTCTTATCTTCAGACCCAATGTTTATGCTATTAAAATATTTTTTATTTGTTTCTTTTTCAGGTCACTTTATATTCTTTGTATTCTGTTCTAAAATGTAAACTCTAACGAGTGCTTTTTCTATCTCTTCTCTTGATTATTCTGACTACTCCAGGGTTTTCCCCATCTTCTGCTAAGGTTGAAATTTTTGATCAAACCTTTGACTCTAACTTGACGTTAGGTGATTCCTCTGCAATTCATCCTTTTTACATCAGCCTTCCACTTGCATGCTTCAAATTGGAAAATTTATCAACAAATATATTTAACTATATCGGAGTTGAATATTAGGAATAATATGGTTCTGATATTAAACCTCCTGTAGTCTTCAAAACTTATAATTCCGAGAATGAACTCTTTCAGCTTTGTTTTTTTCCTCTTTGCCTGGAAGAGTAAGCTTTTCACCCTTTGACGAAGGATTATCATCCTGAACATTCTTACAATTATTTTATTTCCTTAAACTTTTTTCTTTCCAAATAAATTGTAGGTTTAGAATCTGTCCTAAACTTGATGATTTGGAATTTTTAGTTCGTCTATTCTTATTTCTGATCGTCAGTATGGCTTCCACAAAAGAACGCCCAATTTGTGATCTTTCCTCCTCTCTCACGCTTGCTTCTCCGTTTTCATATAGAATTTGCAACAAAACTTGAATTTCAAATCGTCTCTTCCTTTATCCTTGTCTCTGGCTTCCTCTACAGTCAATTTATAACAACTGTTATAGATTGCGATTGCTTATCTTTTGAAATTTCTCTCCTCTTCTCAATCACTTCTTTTAACTAATGACCTGACCTCCATCCATTTCATCGCCTATTTGCTCGCATGCCGATTATTGAATCGTTCTTTTCAAATTCCAATTTGGTTTCTGGCAAATTGTTCCAAACCGCAAACCTTTGTCAAAACTAGATCAAAGAACTATCCGGTAGCAACTTCTCAATCGGTGAGATGTTCTTTGTGTCAAGTTTGTTCGCAAATCGTATTCAACCGCGGGACCTTTGTCTACAAACGTAGATCATAGACTCCGAGGTACCTCTCACTGGTGGATGGTTCTTGGTGTTTCTTTGACTTGAAAAAGCTTTTGACACAACTTGGAAACTGGTATTCACTTAAACCCCTTCGCTTTGTTTTCTTTGGACAAACTCCCTCTTTCATTAAATCCTCTCTGTCAAATAGATCAATCCAAGGTTCTGATTGTATCTCTATTTGGCAACATCCTTTTTAATTCTGAATGAAAGCGTGCCGCAGGGTGTGTCGTTTATGTTTACGTATATGTTGCTCTCGGATTTATTTTATGCATTACTTTTATCTTGCGTTATATATAGCCGGTTCTATGAAGACCTTGCGTTATATATAGCCGTACCGGTGCTGCTTTTCTTGACGCAACTTCAACTAAATATGAGCATATTTCACAATGGGCGTAACTCTCATGGTTTCCATTTCTCTTCCAACAAACCCAGACAGTGCTTTGGTTTAAAAAAAAGGCGATTATCGAAAACCTGCCACCTTCTTACCAGGCGAACCTATCAGCGCCCTTATATTTGGTTCGCCCATTCCCTTTAACTTCAAAATTAAAGTCTCGGAGACTCATTCTAGATGATCACCTACATACGACCGCATAACAAAACAACTTAATTTACGATTGTCACGCGTATTGATCTGTTACAATCATTAGCCTCAAAATCTTTTGGTTGCTAACCGCGTAGTTCCTTTTACGTCCTATATATCCGCCCTAGTCCGATCGAGCTTTGACATATGGCGTGGTAGTTATGTCAGATATCCCCTACTCTCTGCACTTTTAGTCCCATTTCAAGAACGAGGCATCCGTATCTCTACCGAAGCCTTCTGCATCGTCCCCCCGAGTGAGCCTTGGAAAGTTGAAAACTATTATGCCATTCTGTTCGAAAGGAATATATCAAGTGCACAAGTATATCTTCTCTTTCAAACTCAATACTCGTTGCCTGTCACCGATCATGCAGGGAGATCCACAGAATCCTAAATACCTGGCATTATGCAAACAGTTCATAAAATTCCTTAATTTCACTTTAGCAACACTATTATGCACTAACTGCACCAGGTGAACTGAGGAGAACAACCTTGGCTATCCCCATCCCACTATTGGCGTGGACACGACCTCTCTCTCTCTCTCAAATCAAAGGCCACCCTGCTGCCGTTGTTAAGGCTTTATTTTGTTCTCATTCAAAGTTACGGTGATTTACTTCATGTTTACTGATGATCCTAAAACAGGGACAGTTGGTGCATCTGCTAGTATTTCCTGACCGCAACCTCTCCATACCCTTCCCTCTCATGCCTCAATTTTAAGGGCAGATTTATTGGCTGTAATGATTGCCCTTTCTCGAAATCTAATCCTTAATCAAAACCACTCTTATGCCATTTTATTCAGGATCTAGCATTGCGCCCTCAAACGCTTAAATCCTCTTATTCTTAAAGCATTTTATCCGCCGTCGCAACGATTTTCTTCTGCATGCTTCTACTCCCAGTATGAACAAATCATTTCGCATTGCTTATTTTTTATATACCCCCTCTACTTCAGGGGTAACTGGCAAAGACATCGCTGACAGAACATAATGACCACCTCTTCTTTTCGGAGCTGTTCCAATAACCTCCCCGGATGCCAATCGACAAAGTCGCTTACTCACAACTCGATTACATCCTACTCTCGACCAGGCTTTTGATCTTGTATGTAAGATTGGCTTGACGAGTGTCAGCGGAGCGAAACTAGAGTTATGCCTAGATCGGTTACTGGTGTTCTTTTCCCACCGGCGAAAGTGCTTACACGAGCTGATACTTACACGCTCAGCGGTATTGACCAACCATATAACTCACTACCACTATATGCACGGGACCTCTCCGCTCTGTAAATTTTGCCGTCGCCATACCCCGGAATCTGTTCGACATATCTTCATTGATTGTCCCAACTGGACTATTCGCGTCGTCATTATTCCTACTTTGTGGTCCATAGAACCTTCTAAAAGATTATCCCATATCGCTTATCTGAATCTTGCCACTTTAGTAGTAACTCTATCTTTTGTTATCTACAACAAAAGCGATAATTCTAACCAACATATGACTTTGCTATGTAATTTTGGGGCTATTTTAGAATATAAGATATATTTTATTTCTTTTTTGACTGATATTTAATTCGCCATTCAAATTTTACCTCGAATACAAAATATGTGCATTGCAGGAATCACCGATAATGTGGATTTTTTAGTCAGTGTGGCCGATTTCTTTGTGAAGCCGTGTGGGTCCTGTACATTGATTTAAATATAATATATTTATATTTTTATTTATATATATTTTATATATATATTATATATAATATATATATATAATATTATAATATAATATGTATATAATATATAAATTATATATTATAAATATATTATATATATATATATAATATATATATATATGATATATCATATATCATACTATATAATATATATATATATTATATTATATATAATATTTATATAGTATATATTTATATTAGTTATATATTATATATATATATATTTTAGTATATAGTATATATATATTATTATATATAATATATTATAATATATATATTATATCATTATACTATATTTAGGGTATGTATGGATGAGAACAAGAACAGTGATGCACGAGTAAATTATAGAGAGTTATGAATCGCAGGAATGGTGGCTGGGAAAAATTTATCTTTTGGCGGCTTTAAGGGGACTAAGTATTGAGTGCGGTAGGGTCTTACATGTATGTTGTTACCTTCGTTAATGTATAGTAGTGAACATATGGTCTGGAATAAGAGGTATAGATCTGGGGTACAATATGTTCAGCAGGAACCAAAACCTTAAGGCTTGTATGTGGTAAGACAACTAGATAAAATGCAAGAGAAGCAAACGCAAGTTGGGATTGTGTGTTGTTGAAGAAAATATTGTAAATTAGGAAGATAAACGGGAAGAACATTGAAAAATGTTTGCTTCATATAGAGAGTATGGGTGGAACATGGTTGTATTAAGCGATATTATGAGTTGGTGAGTTGGCTGAAAATTTTGACCGATCTGGGAGGAGAAGGAAGATAGATTGAGTTAGTAAGAAAATAACTGAAGGAGAGGAAATGTGAGTCTTGGATAGTATCGTTAAGAAAGGGTTGCCATAATAGAAGTGAAGCGGGGATATTACAACGACACCTTCCTGCTATTCTCAACTTTCCTCTACACTCTACATCGATCCGCTCACCTTTTCGCAAAAGTATTCCAAATATTTGAAACTCAGATATCTTCCAGTTCTTACCATTCATGCATAACTTCATACTCCGACTTTTCCTACTCCACACCATACACCTTAACTCTTATCACCGTTTATTTCAAACCCTTCCTATTTACACAACCCTGCTCAAATCCCTCTACCAATACTATCAAACTCTCTTCAAATTTGTTACACGAAACCAAATCATCCGCATTATAATAGGTAGGGCCATACTCCACTCTCCTCCATCACCCCATGATTTTGAACTTTCACTAATCACTTTTATTTTCTTTTATTAACCACATCCATAACAAAATTGAATTATTAATATGAAAACCAACAATTTCAACTTCATTTATTATTCTTACCCCACTCACTTCGTCCATACAATAATATTTAAAGTCCATTTCAGAAGCCTACCAGCAACAAAATACATCACTACACTGTCTAATTGCTTCTCTATTGAATTCCCATATACGACCTGTTGGGAATCATGAACTAAGTACTACTTCCTCTCTCTCTCATATTTTCTCAATCAATTTGTTTCAATAAGATTTGATCCCAAAATCCTTAACTTACTCTAACTTACCTTGTTTTTACTTTCATCACCTTGGTCATTCGAACGAACTATATCGACCAAAATACTAGCCCTATATCTTTCCACAACACTCAGTAAACTAATTTCCCATATAATTAGTTAACAGTTACCCCTGTTATCCCCCCTTACAATTATAAAAGGGTATATTACTGCTCTCCTCAATCCCTCCGGAACTATATCCTCCATCTAAACGCTTTGTACACCAACTTCCACAATACCACTTAAACCTAGCCCCCTTCCGTTCTTGTCATTTTACCAGTTATTTTATCATACCTGCGATTAACCATTCTCAAACTTTCTACTTACTCATTATCTTCCTACCTCATCCCAAAATACCTATTCCTTCTCTCATCATCAAACCCTATAACATTCCTAATCACCTCTTCATTACTTCCATGTTATGCACATTTTTGAAGTGTTCCTTCCACACTTTCCTAAATCCTCCTTAAATTTAAAAATTGAGATATATGCAGTTATTCAGGAGATTTCCCTATTCTTCATTCTTAACCTTATCGCGCTTCCTTCCAGAAAAAATTCCTTATTCCCTTATAAGTCTCCATTCATCTCCTTCCTAACTGTTCATTTCCCTCTTTTTTCCTCACTTTTAGTGCTCTTTTCCACCTCACATACATTATAAAACACCTTTTTTTTTGGAGACCGCAATCATTTGGCTTTTATTAATTAACCTTCGCTTTTTTTTAACTTTTCACCACTTGCATCTCCACCTACTTCATTCACCCAATCAACTGTTAAAATTCATATTTCCTACTCTTTGGCACATCCGCATAACTATCTTTTGCACTCCTAAAAACCGCTCTTTCATTTGCTTATAAATCCTTGTTCAGTTATAAACTTTTAGTTAAAATTCAACTGGTTTATTTGCAAACCGCTTTTAAAATTACATATGCTCGCGTATTAATCAATTCTTGAGACATTCTTGAACTATTCTACACCACTTCTCCTTCTTGCTGCATACACATGTTGCAGTATTAAATTTTACATTAAACCTTATATAATTGCACTGATAAATTAAGATCTTATCTGCTCATTAGTATCAACGATTCAACAAATACTTTAAAGTTTCCTCATCAATTCACAAAATCAATCATAACTTTGAGATGAGAAACTATTGCGAATTATATTACTTAAAAAAAGTATGTAATATTTAAAAATTTTAAGCTTAGGTATGTTTGATTGAACTATTTAACCCATAGCTCTCTCCCACAAAAATTCAATTCACCTTCCTACCCATTTCATTTTTCATCCCACAACACCAAATACACCCCTGTTAACACCATTCCTTATAACCCTATCCAACCATTTGGGTCACCTACACAATCAATCTGAAGCTCTGTCACCCGATTGCAAACCTTTCCCAAGTTATCCCAGAAGAATCGCAAACTCCGCACATTACCCTAGATTGGAATATTCTGCACAACCACACAATGCCTGACCTTTTTTACACTTAATTTTAACCATTAGATTGTTCTAACTCACTCAAACAAAGAATTTTCCATAGCTCTGCATAACTGGCTCACTATCCGAAATTGTACTCCAACTCCTCCCCCTACTCATTCCTTTCCACACAACCGCATAACATTTCCAACCAGCTCACTCACTTTTACGGATTTCATTCCATCTCATTTCAGTCACACGAGCAAGTTCAAATTTACATATCTAAAACATCTCACCTTCTCTCCTCTGTTTCCTCAATCAATTATTCCTCTGACATCCGTACCCTACGATTCATACCATTTTCGCCGGAAAGACAGAAGGTCATTCGCCACGAGTCCGACCTTCTCCGTTGTCATGCAATTAGCTTCCTGTCAAAAATTAGTGCAGTAGACAGCCAACTCCAACTAACTCTTTCATATAGTATATATATTATATATTATAATATATATATATAATTTATAATATTATATATATTAATAGATATATATAGATATATATACTATATTATATATATATATTATATATATATAATATATAATATATATATATATATTTATATATTATATAAGTATATATATATCTTATATTATATATAATATATTATATATTAAATTTATATTATATATATTATATATTATATAAATATAATAATAAATTATATATATTTATATTTATATTATCATATTATATATATATTTATTATATATTATATATAATATATCATTATATATATATCAGGGCGCGGCTTACGGGGAAGACACAGGAGGGCGGGGCCTTTCCATCTAAAAAAATAGAAGAACTAAATGTAATAATTACTCAAATTACTATTTATTACTATTAAATAATGTTTATAAAATGTGTAATACTAAGGACGCTTAATTTTTACATTAAGATCTATATTTTCTTGCGAACATTTTATTTTTCATAATGCCAGAAAGAGAGGATTTCGATTTGTGCCTCCTAGAGAGCTTAATTATAATGCTTTTAAAAACACTGGTGTCATGGCAACGTAAAAGAACCCTATTCTTATTTTGTCTATTTTGAGGAGTTTCCCAAAGGCCTCCTCTCGAGCGTCTTAAAAAAAATCCTCCAAAATTGGCAACTCTACTCGTAAGTAGAGTTGCCCTTTGCAAAAAATATGTGAATTTAAGAAAGAAACTATTTTTTAAAAAAAAAATTAATAAAAAAACTTATTTAATTGAAATATATATATATTATATTATTATATATAATATATATTATTATTAATATTATATATATTATATATATATATATTGTATATATATTTATATTATATTACTATATATAATACTATTATATACTTTTTATATTATATATATAGTATATATATTATAATAACTATATATATATATATATATATATATACTATAATATATATTATATAATTACTATCATATATATATCTATACTATATATCGAGAACGAGAGAGAGCGGACAGAGAGAGAGAGAAGAGGAGAGGAAGAGAGGGAGAGAGAGAGAGAGAGAGAGAGAAGAGGATTTATACTAAAATTTACTTATAGAGCCGATTGCCAAAGGCTGTTAAGAAGCGAAGAAAATGTCCCAGATTGACCATGCGGGGCCAGCGCTAAGTTTCACGCACGTTAAAGATTCTTTAAGTATGGAATTAGAGGCTGTATTTTGGATCACCCTGTCACATCAGGTTAGGTTTAACTCTAAACTGGCAAGTAGCTGCCATCCTCCTCATGATAAACGTGTTGTCAATAGACATTAAGGAATGCATACGTGGTTTTTGTATATGCATGAATTATGAAACTAACGATGAACATAAAACTGTGTAAGTTTATTGGATCACGCACATGCAAGGATTAAAAGGAGGTAATAAGTATTGACTCTTGAGACAGGTGTAATTGCACGTACGGACAGATACGGGTAGAACTATAAGAATGGTAAGGAATACTTCC
>JABUQX010028074.1:5000-17500 GCA_015478945.1 Trachelipus rathkii
TTATCCATCAAAGATAATTTTTTTTTAATCATGCGTGAACCATGTTCTTAACATTTAGGTCATATTCTATCAAGAATTCTGATTTATTCACTAGAATTATCTGTCTCTAAATTAAAGATTCTTAATATATCATAACATATAAACCTTTATGTATTTACAATTCCGTGATAATATATCTATGAATTGAGATGGGAAATAGCGAGACCGTTCAAGATTGTGGTCACTAGTAGATAAATGTAACAGTTCCGGTGATAAACACCGTCTCAAGTGGAGAAGGTGGACGAACCCAAAGTTGATCAACATACTGAAGGGAGTAAGGGGCCTAACGGTGAGGGAGTTGGTGTGCAAGAGAGTGAAGACTGGGTATGCTGAAAATCTTTCTCCCTACTTACCCACCATGTATATCTTGTGTTTCTGGCTTACTGCGGCCCGTGAGAATAGGAACCGAGATTCTTTAGTGCTTTTAATATGCTTATCTTAACACTCTTCTCGGTGAGACTGTTAATTTTTCACGCGAATCGAAATGCCGAGCTTCATTTATTTAGAGAATTCAGGAGAGTACACACACATTGAGTGTGTTAAGGCACCTGGCTCATACCAGAATGCATGGTGTCAGGGAGGAGGAGCCAACAACGATTCATAATTGTCAGACGAGGGAAAGGCAGCTGAATTAAAAGGGACTACACACATCCCAGAGAGCAGAAGCTATCCCAATGTCAAGATTGAACACGCTTAAACTAGGATGCATTCCACAACTACTCCTCTAGATGATTAAATACAGGATGATGATTTCCAAACATACGAGGGTGACTATGCGACCAACAATCCCATATGCTCTATAATTATAATACTTTCGTCGTCAGCAAAGGCTCCATCATGTTCCAAACGTACTTTATTCTGTGACCTTAATAGGTGGTGTGGATAGCTTAAACGGGGGTATTGCGTCGCTGTTTTTTGGAATAAAGAAATATATAGCGCTAACTGAGAATGAGTCTATAAATTCGACTCAGAACAAGGGACGCTTCGGCCATGGATGATAAGGTAAGGCCGTGTATCACCATGTGAGGAAGCCAGGTTCATCCATCTTCGACATAAATCTTTTCCTTCAACAAAAAATTCATGGTCTCGATTGCGAGCCTCAATCTCTAGCGCCCAAATTCAAGAAGAGGAGGCATTGCTATGCGGTATGGAAAGCTCTCGTTTTTTCTTATCACTCTTATTAATTTCCATTTTGCTCGGAATTGTATGCAGGGATATTATTCGACAGGCTAAGCCACTTTCCCTAAAAGAGAGTGAGCCAACCTGGTTGGCCTCAAAGATAAAAAGTCGACGAAAGAAGCTAATACTAAAAACAATCTCTAAATATTTTGTAATCTGCCATTTGCTCTAAGTAATGACGGATCTGTAGCTAACGCTCCTACTGAAAAGGCTAATTCTCTTCTGCCTCTCGCTCTTTCATATAATTCTACCCTAGACGATTCTGGCATTCCCTCCTTCCTAATCATTTTATTCCCCGCAGGATTTCTCTAGTATCTGTCCTGGATGCGCAAGATCGGAGTGCATGATTATTCTGAGATCTAAGAACTCAGAAAGGCTAGTGAACTCAGGGGTGGGCATTTCTGCCCATATGTTTGAGGGAGATGATGCTTCTGAGCTGGCACCTGTCCTCACTCAACTCTTAATACTAATACATTTCCTCAGTGCTGCAAGCTCGCATAAGCTCAGGCGATCCCGAAAAAAGGTAGAAGCTCTAATGATTCTAACAACTATCACCCTATAGCTCTCACTTGTTATTCTCCTAAAAATCTTTTGAAAACACTCTTCTTAACTCTCATTTCCTGCATTCACCTGGAGTCTCATTTTCTTCTTTGGCAAATCATCACTGCAAGAGGTCAACTGGTGACATACCTTTTTCCTACCATCTAACTTCGATTTATGGTCTTTGCCCTAGGGGGACTTATGAGGAAATCTTGGTCGTGGTTGCGCTTGGCATATCGCAAAAAATACTTAAACCGGGTATGGATGGCATGCGTGCAATAGACGGTAACTCTAAGCTCCTTCCCTTTGGATTTCTCCTTCTCTTACTATACTTTTTGTCTACGCGCTTTCTCTGCAGGTAGACAGCTCTGTATCAAGCACTGCGTTTATGGAGCTATTCTTTCCATTTATCTGTATATTTTGTGATGTCTTCCACAAAGTTCTGTTTAATCTCCAACTTTGTTCCTATCTTTCGCCAACGATCCCCTCAGCTGTACTTCTAACTTTGTTCCTTCTTTTGCCGATAACTCTATTTTTTTGAAACTTCTTTTCAATATCTGCTCACACACTTACTTAGGCAGGAGTACTAGATGGTATGACTCGTACGTGGCTTCGAAAGGGAGAGCATCTCTGGAATCTATCTAATCTTTGCCGACATCCTGGGATGAAGCCGGCATTTTAACCCAAAGGTTTCCAGGGGCCAATCGAATTATCACAAGCTTGTTATGACTAGTAAGTTCAATAACTAGCATAATGAAAAAAACAAGACTGCTATATAGTATATTTTTATCTTTTGCATATCAATCAGTCTGTTTGTTTGGTTACTCGAAAATCTATTAAATACCCATTAATATAATATATTTAACTCCCTTGCCTATTCTGATGGCTGCAAAGGTCTTCTACTTAAACGATCTTAATATCTTCAACTTGTATTTTTAACGATAATGACACTAATAATAATTTATTATCTATTGAGTAATTGTTAGTATCACATAATAACAGTATTAAAAAATATTAGTATATATTAATGAAGATACCATACACATGATACCACAAGGATGGACATTAAGAAAAAAAAATTTAGTTTAATTATAAGTGACCTATTACAAAAGATTATCTGTGAGAGTATCTATATAAAAGTTTATAAATAATATATATACTGAAATAATATAATATAATATATAATATTAAATTATATAATAAAATAATATTATATTATATAATAATAATATTATATACTATAATTAATATATAAACTTAGTATGGCTAACAATTTTTATTATTCCTATCAATACTATACTGCACAAAGAACTAATATCTTCCTTTATATCAGATCCCTATGGATATACTTATATAAGCTAAGGCTCATGAATTATATACGTCTTATTTATTTTATTAATTACTATGTTCTCACATCTTGGTGAGGTGGAAGTGAGCGTGAGTATATAAGTAAGTTATTGACCACAGTTATTGGGTATCTTCCACCCATTTCGATATGAAGGTATAAATTTAAGAGATTATGTAGAGTCTTTGAAACATTGGAATATTGTTATATTTCAATATTATATGTGTTAGAAAGCTCGAGTAAAATCAGGTAAGGTAAATTTCAATAAGATCTACATAGGATTATGCTATATATTGAGGGGGTTTCAGCCCACTCAAGAAACAGGTGTGAACGCTTAGATATTTAAGCGACGTACCTGCCGATTATTACTTGTTGGTTGCTTCTGAGCGAGCAAGATTATATGTACCATAAATGTAGCATTTTAGGCTATTCGAGCGTTAGCGATGAATAAACGTTAAAATCTACTGTGTACAGACTTGAAGATTACGAATACTGCGCGCGAGAGCGCAGCGCGACACTAACAACATACACAATAACACATAACAAGACTAATTATATTTATTATATATTAAATATTACGTCGAAGAGATTGTAGAATACCCGAGAAGTATAAGGAGATCACTTCTGAGTAGTTTATTAAAACCCTTCTGCAGCCTGCTTTCAGCTCGATCATTAACCGAGTCTTATAGCACTGCACTAGCACTAATAAGCACCGTTCTATCAGCACACGCCAAACTGCAACACCGTGCGCACTTCTGAGCACCAGACATATTTTCATAATAATAAGTATAGAGTTATTATAACTACGAAATTACGATGATTATAAAATATGTTAGAGTTATAGGAATGTTTATAGTGAAGGGGTAGGGATTAAACCCTTAAGCTAATGGATTGAGATGTATACTGCTACCCCATGGCTGGATGTTACCTACCTTTCTCACCACTCCACTCTCAATACCTCCTTACTATATACACCATCATTCCGAAGGGGGACCCACTACCAACTCTATTAATAAAATAAATACAATATAAATTAATAACATTAAAGCTGAAATAAATATTAGGTGAGTAGAGTAATTTATACAGTAGAGTGTAATTTCTTAGAAATAAAGACTTAGGTATATTGGCAATTTCTGTGAGGTAGTTGGCTTCTAATGGCAACCGCGGAGTGCTGGAGAAACGATCGCGTACCATATGCGGTCGCAGAAGTTATCTAAACATATCCAACACAAGATAACAAGCAAATAATCAAAACAAATAAAGTTAGATGTTCTTTATACTAACTCTGTATATCGTACGTTTTCTCGCTCAGATATCGAGAGAATAAAGGTCACGCAGATTCCATCAAGAGAGATAAAAAAATAAAAAAATAAGAACTAAATAACTAAATAAATTCATAAATTACATAGTGTGGTGGTGTGTCACATACTCGTCAAATAACAAAACAATAAATAAAGATATTCTTATTTTCAATACTTATATGAATGTTAATGATTAACTATACAAAAGTTATAACCGTTAAATGTAATAAACCATAACCTAAAGCAGATAACTCAAGTAAATCAACCATCCATTCAACCCTCCATCACAGCCAACACCTACTGTATCCAGTTGTGATCCTCATATGAGTCTTATAGATCCTATTGATTCAAGATCATATTTTTTACTAAAATTTTCCATGCTGATACTGTAACCACCCGGTTGAGAGATCCGATAAAGCAAGTAAATCGAACATCCACCAACCATGGACCCACCCATCCGGACAGCCCTCCTTAATCTCTAATCCTGGAACTAGATATGCTATTAAGCATTAATTGATCTAACATTTGATACTATTGATCAAGTCAACATTTTCGAGTATGAACATAATTTTGCACCTCCACGAGATAAACGTAACATAAATATCAAGTTCTTTATAAAAGACATCAAAGTTACAGGTATCACGTTACAACAACAAGTTTCAACAAACCATAATAAAGCCGTAACCAAAAGCACTCATCGTTGAACAAAACTATGAAAATAATAACCCACAAAGACAAACCTGATATATGCACTTAGAAACTTCAATCGAATTCTTACTCACAAACGATGTAATTACATACACGTACAACAACTTACCAATCATTCCTTCAATACACCATTATAAACAGACAGTCGTGGACTTATGAACAAAAGTGCAAATATGACAAGATACGTAAAATAATTCTCCAACAGCTTTTTCAAAGCACAACATGTCCTCTAAGCATAATCTACTCACGATGAGCACTCTCAAACACCAAATGAACACAAAACAGAAACATAGTAACACCTCTATAAGCCAAAAAATTAGCTCTTATGCGACAAAAAAAATATCGAAGCGTCAATAACACATTATAATCCCACATACAGGCATGATCAACGCAAAAAATAAAAAAGAACTCGATAACAATAATAAGAGGAGTGATTTTGCGCAACTGAGAAAGTTATATGGTTTATACCCACGGATAGGATTAAAATGACATATAATAAACGTAAGAATAATATCTATCTAGCATAATAAACAGATTCCTTATACGCGAGGTACATTTACACTCACGTGAGAATAAAACTGTTAACTATATGTAACCAAAGTTTCCACATCTTAATAACACCATGTGTAAAAGTATTATACATTAATATAATATACATTCCTATATACATTCCAAGGAGCGCTTTTCCACTCATATAAAATGAAGGGAAAATAAGACGATTATTTACATAACAACAATAGCATGAATTTAATAAGATCGACACCAGAACTAAAGGGATTAAAACAATGCTTTGAATGTTATTACATACAAGAAGAAAAATATTTGGCAGATATTTGATCTAATTTTACCATTGGAGAAATTAGGGAATTCTTCTGGTGTATGTTTGAAGGGGGTAGGCATATTGTGCCTTTAAATTTCACCATTAATAATAATGCACACTACGTATAACTTGTGCTTGATGAAGTAACATAATTGATATAACATAGTATTACGAATCAGCATCATTGACACATCTTAAGCAAGTTAATAAAAACTTGACTAACATTAATCAAAGGAGTCTAAATATAAACTATTCAACAGTTAATATAATAGAAATAAAAAACAAAGTGAAATCACATCATTGAAATACGTCAATTAAAGCAATCGTTATTTTATCATCGAGTTATCATATCTTCCTCAACACGACAATGGTTAATTTTCTATCACATTCACCACCACTGGACGTAAAATACTATTACACACAATCAGTCATAATTCTCTATAAGGGCAGTTAACCACCTTCGAGACACTAACCAGCATCAATACCTAATCTGGCTCAAAGACCAAAACACATAGATAAAAGTTTTTCGTTCTACTCAGTAAGACGCATGAAAACTGATCACTGAAGATCATTTGCCTCTAATGACTGTGCTCTAGAGTAAGACAAGCGTCGGCAGAACAGCACACAAGCTAGCGGGCTGCGAAGCGAGACATAGAGACAGTCCAGCCCCAAGGGCAATCTTAACAAGCAACAAACGCTTACATACTCTAAATAGTGCTGATCGAGAGAATAAAAGCGATATTTTCTTAGAGGTAATAGCATTATGAGTCAATTTTTCTGGAATTAAATAAGAACATTAAAATAAATAAATACATATCAAAAAATATTAAGTTTTGTGATTTATTTATACATTGTGAATTTGATTTCACAGTCTAAATCTAGGAGGACATAAGAGTTCGTTGTGAGAGATATTTGGTTGGTAGCGTAATGTGTTCTATATGTTTCTCCAGAGATCGAACAGCCATCCGGACTAAGGATGTACTTGTTAGTTTTGCAAACAAGGATACAGAGTCTGTCTGCCACTGAAACCTATTGATTTTCTGGACTACTATTTGCGGGGGTCAAGAACGCAGCACTCAGCATCGGTTCACGCCATATTGAAGAGAATAGTGTAACTAGGCGGATATCCGTCGGCTGATAGTTATTTATATCGGCGATTTCATGCTATACGTTTGCACTTATACGAGAGGAATATACCCACATGCTTTCGCGTTGTATATATTAGTTAATGAGTTTTTAGCACTCATGATGCTATGTATGAATTATGTCCGAGTATCCTGTCATACAGTCTTAAGATTGAGGACTTTTAACGTCGTTTATTCATTCAAACAAAGATGTTATATTATTTTCAGATGACAGTACAGTGAAACCTATTACACGTCATCGCCTGAAAGGTGACGAGCATCATTTGGAAGTGTCCAAGTAGTGATACAGTGCAATACTTTTAGACAATTATCAGATGCCGGTGAAGGCAACGATCTATTAGATATGTTTTGGTGTGGTGTCTATTTGAGTATGCCTCTCTAAAAGACTGTCATGACCTCATGAGTGTCCAGCAGGATGGCGTAAGTTCTCCACACATAACTCAGATATTATATTTACCCATGCGGATTCTAAAACGCATTATCGATATCTTTGTGATGGGAATTCTATCATAACCCGGACTGTAATTGAAAGGTTTTATAAGGATAGCTCTGAGTATCTTGCCAATCCTGGCCATGGAAATACAAGAAGTAATAATGTGAGACTTAAGTTCCATTCGTGGTACGATAACATGGTGATAGTTGAACACATACGTGGGTATTACGAAGGCTCCTTCTTTAAAAGGAGAAGCGGATTCTTAGAAGCATGATATGAGAAGGAGTTCATGCATACCCAATCCCACCAAGCGAAATATAAATGTAGGCTTAACTATGACGAAATTGCTTATGGTATAAGCCATAGTCTACAAAAGGCTAATGAGAGTTGCATTTATCTTCTCAGCCGAGACAGTAAGAAGGTGAGAACATATGAATCATCGACGACTAATGAGACTATAGGTCGAGGTTCAGAGAAAGTGGTATAATTATCGTTAAGGAACAACAACAAGCCAACAACGAAACATCAGCGAACAACAACAAAACTAATATATCATAAGTTGACAAAAGAAGAGTCAAAGATTCTTAATATATATTCAATAATTTCTTATCAGCGATATATGCTAACGTAAAACATATTTAGTACATAAATTAAAAGCTTAAACAAGAACATGACTACTGAACTAAGAGAGTATAACTGCCACAAGACAACCGACACCTAACAATCTACCCAAATTACGGTCCGAATTAAAATCATACTTAACAATTCAACAAAGTTCCACATCTGTAACACCCTGTAATATTAGTAAAACTACATTGGCATGAGCAAAACGGTAACCTTTATTCATACTTTTAGTTTTCCTATAGCGCATATCTCTAATCATGAGTGAAGTCAGTAATTTTACAATTGTACACCGTGAATATTTAAACACAAACTTATTCAGGTTAACCTTTGTTAATTATTCATACAGAACCAACGTGAATTAGACTCTATTAAACATAAAGCAAGGAAGTGTGTGTATACTCACAACACTAACTAACATAAGGGTTTATCTGTCACTATCATCACATATTATCAACGTACAACATACGTTCTGTTACATTTAATTGATAAGCTAACATGACTATATATCCTGAGATCTATAGAAATGATAAGATAAGCTAACGACAACCTCAACACACCACATTACCGTGCGAATTAATACTCACTCAACAATCAACGCAATAACTATTCCGACAAACGCTAAACAGCTGTTAAACTTACCAAATAAACATCTCCGCTATCAAAAAAGCAGCTCAAACCATAATTCACGACTGTTTCAAAACATATCTCATGAACGCACATCTACAATGCGGATAATCTCCTCACAATCAACATCTCGATACATCATTCTACACCAAAAGACAAGATTACGGCATTAATACTGGTCAGCTCAAATCTCTACTTTAACTTACTGCACCAAATGAAACTTAAGCTAAGCAACGTACATCAAATGCTCTATACGCTCCATCTCTTGTCTCCAAACAACTACTATCTCTAAAACTTATAAACAATACTTAAAAAAAACAATACGTCTCAACTCTCTATCTCAGAGAGTATCTATAAAACACAATCAATCCATCAACCCAGCGACAAATATATTATGCCCAACTAATTAACATAACTCAGAGGAAGATATTTATCACACCATACAATTATAAAAACAAAGTGAATCAACCAACTAAAAACAACATACTGAAACGAATATTCACCCACGAAACAAGCCCAGATTTACTTTATCCTCACATTCCATCACAAGCAAAATTCCATGCTATCCTTATACGCATAATTAAAATAACTTCATAGATGTACGAAGCTCGCTAAATAAGCCTTTACTAGCATCTTTAAGCGCAAGTTATGCATTCAGAGTCAAAACCAGATATACATTCTTAAAAACACCATAACCCGATCCCTGCAAGTCCCCTCTCCTAACCTCAGCTCGCCGTGATCATATCTCGTAACTCAGCTGAAGTTGCAAGTCAGTAATATATACGCGTGATCATTTTGAAAAACATAACATTACAACACTCCAGAGTTCGTCGATACTTTACTGACCCTACGATATAATCATGCCTTAACCAACCAAGTTTTCGCGCCCTCAATTTATAAGGCATAAAACAATATCACTAACCGCACCTAGAGGTAAGTAGAATGATCAGCAATAGGCAAGAAACCCATAGAGATACCCTGCGATCGCATGCCAGTTTAAATCAGGACTGAGACATCGCTTGACCAAATCGGCAGGAAAACTACTAATATACAAAGATAAAGTAGAACAACAGATCATACAATACACGATATTGTTCCACACTTTTTCGCGAAGCATATCAGCAACAAGTAAAGCCGTACTATCTAACAAAAATCCCTTTAACAAAATCACCAATCTGATTCAAAGATACTTGGCATTCAACTAGGAATTGACACTACCTTCGTCAAAGTGTCACTCGTTTTCGACGGTATAATAAACATATATTTTGAACCTTTAAATTTGAATTAAACGGTATCATTGAATCAAATTTCTATGGCATAAAATCACTAACAATTACTTCACATTAAACTTTCTCACTCTGGTAATTGGTAATCAGTATTAAAACAGTATATTAACTTAGATAATAACCTAAACTAATATCTCTATGGGCTCTTACTGCCATGGATGTACAAGTAAATATATATAAACATACGTACTCTACTTACGATCAATAATACAGTTTTTCATATAACCAAGAGTATCTTAATTAAAGCAACACTTATTACCTTCAAGAGAAATACCATGTTGGGAATGCGTCACTTTGATAAGAGGTGTGAACCTGTTGAAGGGGGATCACCACCAAGGGTGATGTATAGCGGAACTTATTACCCCTCACGGAAGGTAGTGCTATAGGCCTCAGCCCTCTCGGGGCTGAGGACCATATATATTAAGTCTCGCTAACACACCCTCTTTCATGGAGGTATCTCCCCTCTCAACAGAATTCAACCACCCTTATCAAGGACGCATACCTCACCTAAGGGTTTTACTCTCCTCAGGAGAAACCGGTCCTCAAGTATGCATATTACAGATACTTCGGTTATTAAAACTGTTATGTATTCGAAGATTACAGGTAGTATCTGCTTATCTGATTTAAAATCGTCAATTTACTTAAAGTGACTCTGCTCCCCTTTCTGTGTAAATTAACATCTTGTTATTTGTTAGTGATAGAAGTGGAGCGCGATGTGTTGTTTTAAATCGATGAGTGTTACGCTTTTTTCTTTGTTTGTTGGTTATAGTGGTATCGTGTATTGATTTGTGGTTTAGAACGTGATGTCTCTATGGTGAGGTCGTACGTTTGTCGACTACTCTGAGAAACACAGAGATTTATAATGGTAGGATTGATGCCCCTTCAGAATTTCTCATAATGTTCGGATCGAGATAAGATTATGATAGGTCAAATTATGTTAATACTCTGCCAGAGTATCGTTTTGTGCGTTGTAGTCAATGTTGATGAGAGTATAAGTTTTGTCTAATATCATGTGTTTGTCATAGGATGTATTAAAGAGCTAAGGCAATCGCCATTAAAGTAAACCATAAAAATAGCATTATAGTACGGGCTTTTTATACCTTGTGTTTGTTCCCTTGAATTATGCGCCGAATAGATTTCAGTTTGGCTATCGATCGTGCACCCCTTAATACTATCGATCTACGAGGTTATGGAGGTGGGAACGGACACACACACACATGAGTGCTACGTAATTTACCTAATTAGATAGCGCTAGTTCCGGTTATAGTTTCTCAGGAGTGTAACTGAAGTTATATTCATACGCGTGCAAGGTCATATGTTAGTGTGTTGTATATGTGTTGTTGTTGTTTATATATTGATTCGATTGTATGGTATCGTCGACTCTCTAGCTTATCAATAATTGTTAGACTTTTAATATGATTGACTCACTCTAATAAAAACTTTGTATGGTTAAGCATATATATTCGTAGGTCTAATGAGTATATATATATAAAAAGAAGCTTATTTTAATTGATTATGAATATCCAAAATTGATACTGTAAATATGTAACTTGAATCATAATAGTTATATCAAAGTAATTTACTAAGGCAGTTAGTAGTGGAGTTAGGTAATAATAGAGAACATGCTAAGGATATATATATATAAACTATATACTATAATAACTGGGTTATATATATATAAATAGTTTTAGAATATTTTCTTATTTTTAACTGATTTAAACCATGATATATAAATAATCAAGTAAATTAAAATAATGATTTACTATGTTATGATATTATTTTATTATCACAAGCACGAACATTATTATTTGTTATTATATCATGTGATAAAATATTTTGTTTATTTATTTTTATATAGTTTGTAGTTAATAAAACTTTTGTTATGATTAATATACAATTATATCTAGTACCAGCAAGTTTTGAATGTATTTATACTATGTTTTTTTTTGCTGTATTCCATTACTTTTAGTTAATAATATTTAACGTTAATAGTATTACATTCCCATCCCTTTCTCTTTTTGACACTAGTCATTATTATCTTTTTATATGAAATGAGTATATGCAAAGTTCAAAATTTTAAGATATTTGCCTTTTAGTTAAAAATAACGATTTTTTAAAACATGGATTATAAAATTTAAACATTGTATATAGTTATATATAGAGATATGTTTGAAATAAAGTGATGGGTGATTAATTAATGTATTACGATTATGATTACAGATGTGTAGGTAGTATTTATCTTAGCTCGTTTATAGGTGTACGGAAGTTTGTTATATAGTTAGTAGTTTTATATTTCGTCCACCGTATTAGGTATCTTAGTTTATCAGGTTTAGTCGATGTGTATCATATATAATCTTAGTATATTCTACGAGTTTGATGTATACATGTATTAAATGTCTTTAATTAATTAATTGTAAATAATAATACTGTATCTAATTTTTATTATTAAAAGGATG
>JABUQX010028074.1:22500-25000 GCA_015478945.1 Trachelipus rathkii
TTGATGCTACCTCATTGTTGTTTATTATTTATAGCTATATACCGTATATCGAATGACTGGATTCAATGATATCATGATTGGAATTATATTTGATTCTTTCTTTCACTGCTAGTATTTTTTACTATTACTATTACTACTACTACTATTAACACTATTAATGCTTCCACTACAACTATGGCTGCAATTACTGCTACTATTGCTTCAACTATTGTTATTATTACAACGCTACTGTTATAATTACATATTATCCTACTAATATAACAAATTAATGATGATAATAATCATACTACTACTACTACTACTACTACTACTACTACTACTACTACTACTACTACTATAGCTAATGCTACAACAACTACTATATTACTACTACTTCTACTACTACAACTACTACTACTACTACTACTACTACTACTACTACTACTACTACTACTACTACTACTACTACTACTAATAATAATAATAATAATAATAATAATAATAATAATAATAATAATAATAATAATAATAATAATAATAATAATAATAATAATAATAATAATAATAATAATAATAATAATAATAAATTTGGAAAATTTTTCAAAAAAAAAAACTTTATAAACACAGAATAAATAATTGAAAAATGAATTCCTGAAATTCTTTGAAATTCCACTTAACACACACACACACACACACACACACACACACACACACACACACAAGGTGATCCCATTCTCTTGTTTAGTGTAAAAAATCAACACGACCCCTATTGTAATATGTTCTAAGAATTCGGTCATTTTTTTCCTTATTTTTGAAACCAATATAAATATGGAATTCTGGTGCAAAGTCTTTGTCTGAAATGAGTGAATTGATCGAACCCAGAGAAATGGGTCCTTTGTTTATCTTGAAATGTTAACGCGTTAATTTTGTTGGTTATCAAAGGTGTTATAAACGAATAAAAATTCACATATCAATTAAGCGTTACTTCAATTTTAAGATCGTAACATACTTACATTATTTTCATATTAACCTTGTAGTGTGGTTCATGTTTACGGTATGGGTTTAACATAAAAGTAAAGTTTATATGTATGTGTTATTTCGACTGATACTGACACATTAATTATATAATTATCTGCTGGTCAACCTGCTGTCTCTTGCTACGACTGCTCTTCAGTTTATCATAAATTAATCACAGAATTTCCACAAACTTTTCACAGGCTAAAGTTGCCTGTATTTTCTATCATATTTTTTGTTTTCACTTATTGAACTTAATAATTTCTTGAAAATTATCATCAATTCGATCTTCGTACTGCCGATCCAGAAGAGTTTCATTTCTTTCATATTTCTTTTCTCTTTTGACAAACATAACCATTAGCGCAAACACGCATGCTGTACAAACATCCATACACACACACCTACACACACACACACACACACACACACACACACACACACACACACACACACACAAATACACACACACATACTTGCACCATACCTATTGCATATGTATATATATATATGTGTATGCCCTTTATGTATATATCTCTATATCCTCATCATATATATCTATCATATATGCTATCATAAGTAACCCGACAGAGACACATTTTCTTTCCAAAATATGTTCCCTATAGATAAAATTCATTCCGTGACATCAACTACTGAGTGTTTCAATAAAGCCTTCCAAGTTCTATGTGATTTGAGGACAATCAATATTACGCTAATAGTCTAATAAAAAATAGAAACTCCTCAACTTTCATGATATTTCTTCAAGGTTCCACTATAGGTTTTAAGTGTAAGGAGGTAAGCAGTGATCCCGAAAGGACAAGATTATTCGCCATCGGGCATATATTGAGTGTAGGGTACTTTCAATAAACTCAAATTCAGTCACCATTACTTCTTTGATGATAAAAAATGATTGTTAAAAACTGAGACAGAAATATTTTCTTTGTTATGTTGCCAAACCTTACTGTGAGCCTCTCTTCGCTAAAAATCAAAAATGGTAACCACACGATTAACCCCCAGTGACTTACGCAATCTATAGTTCATCGAGGAGTAGCTCAAAACTCTTTTCTCCGCATAAAATGCAATAATCTTACTAGTTCCTCTTCCTCAAGTCCCTTCTGACATTTTGCAAAGAATGTCAAACTTTGGTTTTTCACTTTCCTTTCTCTGGTATCTTCTTACGCCACGTCTGCGTTTTCATTTCCCCTAAAGCTGAGGTCTTCGCTCAAACCTTTGCTTCTAATTCCACCTTAAACGATTTTCCTTTAAATCCACCTAATCTCATGCCTAATATTGTAATTTCTCCTCAATAAGTTATTTCTCTCCTATCTGAGCTTAACACACTACTAAGAAGGCGGACGTCCTGATGGTATTCTCCCTGTGATTCTCAAAACTTGTGCTACCGAGCTTGCACCTTTCCTTAGTAAACTATTTCGTCTCTGTCTTTCTACTTCGACCTTCTCTTTTTGCTGGAAACATGCACTCATTCAGCCGGTGCCGGGAAAAAGGGACC
>JABUQX010028074.1:45000-54788 GCA_015478945.1 Trachelipus rathkii
AATATTATATATAATATATATATAATATAATATATATATATATAAATAGATATATATAATATATATATATATATATTATATAGATTATATATATATAATATATATATATAGTATATATATATATATTATATTATATATATATATTATATATATATATATATTATATAATATATATATATTATATATATATAATATATATATATATATATATATATATATATATATATATATACTAATATAATATATATATATATATATATATATATATATATATATATATATATATATATATATATATATATATATATATATATATATAATATAAAGACGTGTAAGTGAAAGCAAGAAATGAAGCGGAGAGAGTGAAGAGGAGGGCAAGGAGGAGGTGGCTTAGAAGCTAGCAAAGGAACTGATGGATGATATGAAGGAAAGCAAGAAAAAGATTTTTACATTGGCAAGAACGTATAGAGGAACGAAGAGTAGAGTATGTAATATCAAAGACAAAAATGGAGAAACATTGGTAAGCCCGGAGGAAAAAAACAAAAGGTGGATAGAGTACTTTGGATGAGTTGTTGAATGTGGAAGTGCAGTCGCGAAGAGGAAGGGGGAGAGAAGGAGGGGAGGAGGAGGAGGAGGAAGAAGAGGAGGAGGTAATAATGGAGGAGGAATTTGAGGAGGCGTTAATGAAAATGAATGAAGAGAGGAAAAACTCCTGGTGAGGATGGGATAAATATTGAGTTGCTGAGAGGGAGGAGAGGGGCTGAAAGCCTTGAAGCTGAGATTTCTGAACAGGTGTTGGGTGGAGAGTAGAGTGCCGGAAGGTTGGGGAAGGTCAATAATAGTTCCCATTTATAAAGGTAAGGGGGACGCAGGAAATTGTAAAAATTATAGAGGAATCTCACTAATGGATCACATGGCGAAGTTATATGAAAGAATATTAGAAAGAAAATTAAGATCAAAAATAGAGCCAAGATTAGGTGAAGATCAGTATGGGTATAGATGGTAGAAGTACTACAGATTTAATGTTTGCATTAATTAAGAATGATACAGGAAAAGACATGGGAATACAATTTGAAGGCATATAACGCCTTCATACACTTGAAGAAAGCATTTGATTCTGTACCCAGAGAGAAGCTGTAGAGAGTTCCGGAGAGGGATTATGAAGTTGGAGGCAGACTGATAAAGGCAGTAAGAAGTACATACATGAATAGCATAAGTAAGGTAAGAACAGGATATAAAAACGAGGAATGGTTTGAGGTAAAAACTGGAGCAAGGCAGGGTAGTGTGCTGTCGCCGATACTGTTTATAAAAGTGAGTTTAGAAGTAAAAAAGAGTTTGTAAGAGAGTGTAAAAGAGAGTTTAGAAAAGATTGACGGAGACATCGTGGTATATGCAGATGATTTGGCTTGTTGGAGTGGAGATGGTGAGAGGTTGAAGCAAATGGCGCTGTGTTTCGCAGAAAAGTTGAGAGAAACAGGATTGAATATGAAAGTGTGGAGAAAAAAGAAATTAATGTAGAACAGAGAGGAGAAGGAGGAGTTTGATAGTGATGGTAGACGGTAGAGAGATTAAAAATGTGGATAGATATAAATATCTAGGAAGCACTTGGAAGAGAAGGGGGTGTGTGCAAAGGAAATTATGAGTAGGATTGAGCAGTATGGCAGGACTGTAAGAGCAGTATACCCCATCTTGAAAGATAAATATTTGAACAAAGAGGTGAAGAGAGCAATATACGAGGGAGTGTTGACGCCGATACTGTTGAATGGGGCGGAGACATGGAGCATGACAGGGAGAGAGGAGAGTAGAATTCAGACAGCGGAGATGAATGTGTTGAGGACAGTGATTGGAAAGACAAGAAGAGACAGAGTGAGGAAACGAAGACAGTGAGGGAGAGCGTGGGTGTGAAACCCATGATGAATAAAGTGGACACAGCCAGACTGAGATGGTGGGGACACCTGGAGAGGATGCAGGGAGAGAGAGAGAGAGTTGCCAGCAGGAGGTGGAGGTAGAGACCGGAGGGAGTGAGACCGAGGGGAAGACCGCGGAAGAGGTGGAGAGACACAGTAGAGGATTCATTGAGGAAACACCAGATGCCTGCAATGGATAAGCTGATGGCGGATGGGATCGTGATGGATAGAACAAGAAGGAAGCAGAGGTTGGCCCCACTGACAGGCTCGTAAGCCTGACTGGGAGAGAATGTAAGATGTAAGATATATATATATATATATATATATAATTATTATATATATATATATATATATATATATATAGTTATATATTATATATTATATATATATATTATATATATATATATATATATATATATATATATATACATATATTATTATATCATGTTCTGTCAATGAACATCAGCTAATATATATATATATATATTATATATTATATATATATATATATATATTATATATATATATATTATTATATATATATATTATATATATATATTATATTATATATATATATTATATTATTATATAATATATATATATATTATATGTTGCGGTATATATATATATGATAATATATATATATATGTATTTTATATCACATAATTATAAATATTATTATATATATAATATATATATATATATAGTATATATATATATTATTGCATATATATATATAATATATTAGATATATATATATATATATGATATATAATATATATATATAATATATATATTTATATATATATATATATATATATATATATATATATATTATACGGTATATATAATTTTTAATTCCAAACTTCAAAGATAAACATCCGCATCACGCATTCGCGATTCCTGCATCTCAAGACAATCCTCATCTTAGTTTAAGATACCGCATCCGCATCCTTCAATCATCTTTAAGATTCCGCTCCGCATCCGCATCCGCAAACAGTCAAATTTTGACATCCGGTCATCACTAATATTATATATATATATATATATATATATATATATATATACATATTAATTATATAAATATATATATATATATATATATAAATAATATTTTAAATATTGTTATTATTATTTCTATACATAATAAATAATTCTTTATAAAAAAATTTATTTTTTTCCAGATATTTTGAAAGTTAATTATTATTATAATTTAATTATAGATCATAGAACTACTGATATTTATAGGATATAGGATATAAATATATATTATATATATATATTATATATATATGCAATTAAATATATATCGATGAATATTACTAACATTGAAAACTAAAAGACCTAAATGCAAAAGTATGTTTTTACTTTTTTGTGTTAATAAAAAAAAAATTTTTCTCAATTTTATTGTTTATGCCTTTGAAATTTTTTATTTTAACATTTATTAAAACATTAAACCTGAGTTGCACAATAGGTTTTTTGTTTATGAATCGTATGTTTTTATATTCTCTAATAATAATTAATAATTAATAATAATAATAATAATAATAATAATAATAATAATAATAATAATAATAATAATAATAATAATAATAATAATAATAATAATAATAATAATAATAATAATAATAATAAAGAAAAGATATTGAAATGTCAAGTGAAAAGTTTATTTTAAATTTTAAATTAAAATTATATCCAAAATAAGGTCAAACCTGATATGCAATATATATATAATATATAATATTATATATATACATATTATATAATATATATATACTATAATATAATATCAATATATATATATTATATATATATATATATAATATTATATATATATATATAATATATTTATATATATATATATATAAAAATATATATATATATATTATATATATATATATATATATATATATATATATATATATATAATATATATTATATATATATATATATATATATATATATATTATATTATATATATATATATATTATAATATTATATACTATATATATATATAATATTATATTTAGAAAATATATATATATATAAAAACAAAATATATATATATATATATATATATATATATATATATATATATATAAATATAAAAGAGAGAGAGAGAGAGCGATGGAATTTAACAGATTGATATATAATAATTCTTTTTTATGCTCTATTATTAAATACTTTATATAAAGTATCAATTACCACTGATAATGCTATTTATAGACAGAGATTGATTATTCATTTGCATAGACTAATTTGAATAAAATATTAGTAGTTTATTATGTAACTTATAATAAAAATTATTCACGCAAAATTATTCATATTTGTTAAAATATTTTCGGATTCATCGTTAAAAAGAGATTCATTTTATCTGACATGTGGTATTGATAATTCATTACTTCAGTTCATTTTTAACTCTAAAAAAAAAAAAATAAATAAATAAAAATAAATAAAAAATAAATCTTATATTCAATGAACTTATTATTCAATGCTTTCTAGTTCTTACTTTATTGGTTATTATTGTTCTTTTGTCAATCTATGATTTAAACTCATACTGTTTATTTAATTCACAACTACCCTGACTATTTAAACTACCATTTTAACATCAGGAAAACCACTTAGGTATATATCTATTCGGACGAATATTGTTGATCATGTTGATGTGAATTTTTCAATGTATTTTTAATAATTATGATAATAATATTTAAGTTCTACAGTTTGAAATAGGAATTTGAGCTGCATTCGAGTATTTAATTAAAAATAAAAATGTTACTAGAGACAAAACTCTCTTAGTTTATTCAAAGTTTCTGAGTACTTAACTTAGCCATCTTATTTTGAATTTAAATTCGATCCTTCTTCGTGTTCACACACATTTTCGGTGTTTGCCAAACTTTTCAACGGATTTTTCAAGACGAATACTCCTTTGATTTTACCTACAAGCGATGAAAAATATTTGTTGCATGGCAAACCAAACCCTGATAACGAACATACGGCAAAAAATACCCCAGCCACAAATGCGATCTTTGGCTATTCGTCATAGAAGGTTCGTTAAAATGTTTGCCAAACACCAAATATATTACACAGCAGACACTAATCAAAACAAAAAGGATATCCTGAAAGACAAAAGGTACAAAGAACGAGACTTGTTAAGTCATTCTTTGTTCCAAGAACAAAAAGAGAACACCTTAAATGGTTGAAGAACACTTCGGATCCTCTACCTTGTTCTTTTCTCATTAACTTTTCATTCCCTGATAAGAACTCTGAAGGGAACCGACTCTCAACAACTATTAATTCAATTTTTCCTCTTAAGGGAAGGGATTAATAGGGATACGAAAACTCACTTTAGATTATTATTATTATTATTATTATTATTATTTATTATTATTATTATTATTATTATTATTATCATAACTTGTTTAAACTTTATAAAAATACAACAAATACTTCTTCCGTCCCTTATTACTATTCCTACCAAATTAATTTCTACCTTTCTCTTTGCCTTTTTTGACTGATTAAGTTTATATTTATTTTCCAATTATTTTTTTAAATCTTCCCCCCTATTACATCACTTGAATAGTATAAAAAATAAAAAAAATATATACAACTTTTTAACTAAATACTCAGGTGATCATATAAATCACTATATATAATTAATAGAAAATAAACAAATTATGAAAACATGAGAAATAAATAATAACAATATAAAAATTGAAAGTACTAGAATCGACTAATCTTTTATTTCACGAATTACAAGTCTTTATGTTGTATAAATTTCTACTTACTGTATGTATCATTACTTGATGAATTGGAGACTTCGGACCTCACACTCCCCCTCAGCCAAACCTGGGGCCACTCTCAGGAAGCTATAGCGAAATGCTCCCGAAATGAATACTACCGCCTGGATCTCACCGGTGTTGAAACGAGTTCTGTGAAACCCTAGTATGATTGAAACTTACCTAAGCGAAACCTCCCCACCAGCCAGATAACACTGATTTTTCCGGTCTGCAAGACCCCCACTGGATCCTAATCCACCTAAACCCCAAGAAAGATCACAGCCTTCCCAACTGACCCTTGTACACTTGAATACCGAATTAGGGCCAGATGTACCTCTAACTCTACTGATACGGGCACGGCACACTCACCTCCCTAGCAAAACGAAACAGTAGAAAGAGAACCCCCACCTCCCAGCAGGAGAAGCCGAAGCCCTCCTATGCTATCAAGTAAGACGCCCACACTGCAAAGAGAAAGTGCCTCCACACCCCTCCAGAAGCACTGCTGGCAAGATGCGACAGAGCGGCTGTTCGAAATAATAGCCAAACTAAAGAGGCTGCACATATAATGTATGATGCCAATTCGCAATCTGCGTAGATAGCAAAGTCTCCCGGCGACGAGCACAGGGGAATGAAAACTGAACACCCTCTCCCTACAGTTGTCCCCAGGGGATGAGTGCCAAGAAAAGTACCGAGCTCCTCTCCCCAAACAGCCTTCACCTCCTTACCAATGCAGGAATACCATTCAGCCAACTCCAAGGGAAAGGATTCAATGAATTGATGTTGGTGGGCCAATTTAGCAGATACATCAGCGAGATCCCCTACGAGTTTGAGGGCGGGGAAGAGAACCAGTGAAAGGAATATCGAATCTTCTATCAAGCGATCTATATCTGACAAGATCACTATCGCATTCTCCTGCTATTTGCGTCAGCTGAAGGTTAAGCAATATATGAAGGGCCGCATGAGTCAGAAAAGAAGTATAATTGATTGAGGAGAGAGATGGGCCCACCACAAACTGTAAAGCCCTGAGAATGGCATATATTCCAAGAAGGTCACCCCGAATGCAGTGGGGGAGAGCCTCCAATTTTGCGGGTAAGGGCGAAAGTCTGAAAAAACACAGCAGCGGCACATGAACTAGTGCATCCTATCATCGAACTCCTCTTTGAACCGATCCAGTATACACCTGAAAAATGCCGTGAACCTATAGTATTAAGCAGGATTTCCGAAAGAGGGATCGCCCCAAATCGGGAGGACCATCCTTTCTCCAAGGCCGGGCCGGGAAGGTAAAAGTGAAACAAGAAGAACCCCCAGGTCGCCAATCATACAGGTTGGTAACAGAGAAGCGCAAGAAACAGGCTCTCCAGACAGCACCTCTTGCCAAAACACCGATAACACACGGCACCGTTACGCCTAGCTCGAGAGAGAAACGGGGACTATTTCCTACCTCCCATGCCAAAGGAAACCCAATCGCACACAGCTCGAAAGAAACCTGAAAGGATGGGACCACTGAGCAGACACAACCTGACATCTCCCTAGCCAACAGGTCCTCCCAATGCAGACTGAGAGGAGGAAGACAAGCCTCCGCCTCCAAAGCCTGGAAGGGCGTCAGGACTAATACGCTAATATCCGCCCTCTAGTGTCCTGACAATCGGATCGCATCACTCCCCTTCTATCCCAGTCCCCAGGACCAGAACACTCTCAGATCATCGTTGGCGGACACAGAAGCCACGCGTTTACAACCCACCCTCATCACATTAAACTAACCACATAATCCTCATCTCTACATCATACCTGGCATCCACGCACTACTTCCACTAGTTTCCACATACACTACAACATAACAAGTCGGCTACGACCATCCTGACCGGCAAGAAGCTACGTCAGCCAAATGCTTACTCTGACACCGGCACCCCCACTGTAGATCTACACCGCAAACCGCTCCTCACTCACATATCGACCTACTACACAACCACACCTTAACCTGCCGACAGGCCTCCTCCGAACTGTGGCCTCCCAACATGAAGGGAGGGGGCCATCAAAGGTGGAGTCCAGAAAATTAGCCCTCCTTGACAAAGGGAACCTGACTCCTGTTCAGGCGAAGGGCATGCTAAGAAAGGAACCCTCCTCTCGTAAAACACATCAAGGCACATTTGGCTATATTGAAATGCAGGTGCCATCGATCTGCCCAGTCCAAAATCTGCTGCGCTCCAGCCTCCAAAGCTCTCTGGGCACCCAACAAGGTTGGAGAAGTGGCACTTAAAACCAAATCATCTGCATAAGCCATAACTCTAGTGGAGGCAGGAGTTGGTAAATCAGAGATATATAGAGCAAACAACAAGGGACTCAAAGCAGACCCCTGGGGGACCCCCCTGAGGGCAGGCCGTACCGAAGAAGTCACATCACCGACTCTAACAGAGAGAGAGCGATCAGTCAGAAAGCTATGGAACCATTTCAATGGATGTCCCTTAAGACCCAAGCTTGCTAACTTATATAAGAGACCCATATGGGAGACAGAATCAAATGCTGCTTCCAAATCAAAAAATAAAACCAAGGTATACTGTTTATTATGAAAACCTGTATAGATAATGTGCTCTAGTGCCAGAAGACAATCCGTGGTATCCACACCAGGCCCGAAAACCATATTTAATGGGAGAGAGCAGGGAAAAAGACTCAAGCCACCAACGCAACCGAGCCTGTACCATTCTCTCCAAGACCTTACCAGTACAGGAAAGCAGTTGAATAGCACGGTAGCCCATTGGGGTAGAGGAGTCCCGATTTGGTTTCAAGAAAGGAAGGAGACCGACAACTTCCACTGGCATGGGAACGTTATTCCTGGGTCCAGCTAGCATTGTAGAGGTCAAAAGAGCATCCCAGAACCAGAGAAAGAGTATTTCAGGAACCATTATCAACTAATCCTGCCGCAGTGCCTTCACTATCAGGGAGGCAGGACAACAGTATGATTTAATTCAGAAGCCTAACACCAACCCATCCCAGGAAAGTAGGAGGGTCTAGTTTGGAGTTCTGTATATAGGCAGCAAGGCAGCACTGCTGGGTAAGGGGGCCCCAGGTCGGAAGACCATGCTCAATACCATGATCAGCAAAACAACTCAGCCCTTCCCTCCAGCTGCTTATGGGCAGAGACCCCCATTACCGAGTGTTGAGGCGGGGAACGATTGTGGGACACAAGGCGCCCATTCATACTCCTTTAACAGGGGACCCAATTCTCGAGTCCGCGAATGGTTAAAGATAGCTTGGCTCTCCGCATGTTCCAGGTATCCCTTCGTTACACTTCAACATGCAACCCTCCTCGCACTCGCGTAGCGGTCTAACCTCCGCTAAGCCAAAGGCCATTTCCGTTGAAGGAAAACCGACGCCAAAGAGTTGTAAGGCCCATAATTCCCGCTTTCGTTCAAAACTTCCTCACACTCTAGATTCCACCATAAAAGCCCGAGGTCTTCTACCAAATTTCCCCTTAGTAAGAGGAAACACAGCAGCAGCAGAGGTAACGATACTAAGGGTAACTGCACCCGTCCAATCCTCCAAGGTACCAACTGCATCACCCGGGAGAGAGGTCTGACCACTATATTGCTTCCACACATCCTGAGAGGTAGGAAACCTCCAAGTGAGAGGTCGAAAATGTGAAGGAGTTGCACCCGCTAGGAAGGTGAACATGAGCTTTGGATAGTGCGCTCACTACCCATATATAGTTCCTCGTCAAAATGTCGAGCCTGCAAGAAGAATCCACTCCCACATCACCAAATCAAGGAGCTAGATGTTCCACCTTCCTACCCAGCCACTACTACGAGAATGCCAACACCATCGAAGTATATGAGTAAAACGTTGGTCAGAGAACTTCCAGTTAATAATGGAGTTTATTCATATTTTGTGGGAACTGAGGAAAATAGAAACAAAACCGGAAGATTTTTCATTGCAGTTGCCATGTTGAAATCAGAATCTGTTAACTTGAACACAACAACTAAAGATAGTTTTATAGAATTTAATTTAGATTATTCATTAAGAGTATTCACTTCAGGCTGTTATTACTTTGACATGAAAGAAGGTAAATGGACAGGGGGTGGCATGCATGTCGTCAAAGCTACACCTGAA
>JABUQX010028075.1:5000-12500 GCA_015478945.1 Trachelipus rathkii
GAGCGGGGAGGTTGTATTGGAGACGTAGGAGTGGGGGCGAGAGCGCGAGAAAGAGAACGAGTAAGAGGACGAGGGATGCGAGAAGGAAGTGGAACAGCAGGAGAGCTGCCTGTGGAAGGCAAGGCAGGAGGTGGAGAAGTGGAAGGAGACGGCAGAGGAAGAGGAGGAGGAGGGAAAGGAAGTAGATCTGGGTCGAGAGGGAGAAGTGGTGAAGGTGGTGAATCCGTAGGAGTTGAAGGAGGTGAAGAGTCGGGAGGAGATGAAGGAGGTGGAGAATCTGGCACAGGGTAAGAAGGTGGGGCATCCAGAGGAATCGGGATGGGTTTAGGGAACAAGTCCGAGGCCTGGACGTCCGGAGGGTTCGCCTCAAAATAGGCAGGTTTGAGACGATCGATCGATATAACGTCGGTACGAGTAGGAAGCTGTACTTTGAAGAACTTCTCCTTCCGAAGTAAAACCGGGAAGGGCCCGTCGTACTTGGGTTGGAGGGGAGAACGGTGGGAGTCATGCCTGACTAGAACATGGGTACAGGAAGAGAGATCTTTCGGAATGTAAGAGTGCCCCTTTTGCTGGCGGGTCGGAGTAGGTCTCCATGAGAGGGCGCATCGTTTCAAGCGAGTGAGATACAGGGTGGGGTCTGCAGTAGCAAGCGGGAAAGATTGAGAAAAGAACTCGCCAGGCAGGCGAAGTGTAGAGCCATAAACAAGTTCTGCAGCTGAACACTGAAGATCCTCCTTAACGGCCGTGCGTATACCCAGCATAACCAAAGGAAGAGCCTCAGTCCAGTGTTCTGGTTGTGGATGTGCCATGAGAGAGGCTTTAAGCTGACGGTGGAACCTCTCACAAATCCCGTTCGAGATAGGATGGAAGCTGGTGGTATGGATCTTCTCAGAACCCAGCAAGCGCATCAAATCTTTCCAGAGGAAGGATTCGAAAACGCGACCTTGATCCGTCGTGACCGAGAGAGGAATTCCGAACCGAGAGATCCAATGAAACAAGAAGGCTTTAGCTATAGATTCGGCAGTGGCAACAGAGAGAGGGATAGCTTCAGTCCAACGAGTGAACCGATCGATACAGGTGAGGATATATCGCATGCCATGAGAAGGTGGAAGAGGTCCAACAATGTCGATGTGAACTCTTTCAAAACGTTGACCAGGGGGCAAGAAGGTGCCCAAGGGAGCTTTAGTGTGTCTTTGCACCTTAGAGCGTTGACAAGCCATGCAGGCGCGGACCCAATTCGCTACATCGGCGTTAACTTTAGGCCACACAAAACGAGCTGTTACCAGTTTGCGTGAAGCCTCGACGCCAGGGTGTGAAAGCGAATGGAGATTGCAGAAGACTGCCTTTCGAAGAGAATTTGGAACGAAAGGGCGAGGGTGGCCTGTTGAAGTGTCACACAAGAGTCTCTTCTCTATGCCCGGAAGATTGAGCCACTGCAGCTGTAGAGAAGAGTCCTGCTGAAGATCGATATTGTCTTGCTCCTGGCACGCGGCCATGGCTGCGTAATCAATGTCAGGAATGGGGGAAAGAGCGTTAATTTCAATCCGAGAAAGAGCATCCGCGGTGAAATTATCCACTCCGGAGATGTGACGTATGTCTGTCGTAAACTGGGAAACGAATTCAAGATGACGAGCTTCACGGGGGATGTGACGTATGTCTGTCGTAAACTGGGAACTGAATTCATTGCGAAAGTGATCGCTTTGTGGTCGGTCAGGATGTGGAACTCCCGTCCTTCCAAAAAGTACCAAAAATGGCGAACAGCAAGATACATAGCAAGCAATTCCCGTCCAAAAGCACTATACCTTGTTTCGGCGGGTTGCAGCTTGCGTGAAAAGAAGGCAAGTGGGCACCATTCGCCCTTTTGGAACTGCTGAAGCACCGCACCAACAGCGAAATCGGAGGCATCTACCTGCACTCTCGCTGGTGCGGTATCGTGGGGATGAACTAAAAGAGTGGCGGAGGCGAGGGCTTCTTTGGAAGCCTCAAAAGCAGACTCTGCTGCCGGAGACCAGTCGACTTTAGTGGTGCTGCCTCGCTGTTTAGGACGAATGAGTGCGGTAAGCGGGCCTAAGAGGGCTGCCGCTGATTTCAGGAATCTGTGATAATAGTTGATCATTCCCAGATATTGACGAAGCTGCTTTTGATTTTGGGGAAGAGGAAAGGCGCGGATAGCAGCGACACGGTCTACAAGAGGGCAAATACCCTCAGCCGAGACTGTGTGACCTAGGAAAGTAAGAGAAGACGCACCGAATACGCACTTGGTAGGATTGAGACGAATTCCCGCATCGTCCAACCTACCGAAAACGGCACGTAGGTGATCCATATGTTCTTCAGGAGAGGAGGAAGCGACTAAAAGATCATCTAAATATGCCCAAGCAAAAGGAAGACCACGGAGGATAGAATCAATGAACCTCTGGAAGGATTGGGCTGCATTTTTCAGCCCGAATGGCATTCTTGTGTACTCAAAGAGGCCAAAGGGGGTAATTATAGCTGTCTTGGGAACGTCCTCCGGAGCTACGGGTATCTGATGATAGGCCCGAATTAAATCCAAAGAGGAGAAGATAGTGTTGCCGGCCAGGTGGGAGGTAAATGATTGGATGTGTGGCACGGGGTATCTATCTGGGGTCGTGGCAGAGTTCAAAGCCCTAAAATCACCACAGGGTCTCCAATCCCCCGTAGTGCCTTTAGGAACCATGTGTAGCGGAGAAGACCAACAACTCTTGGAAGGGCGCACAATGCCAAGTTGCAACATGTGATCAAACTCGGCCTTGGCGGCTTTGAGTTTATCAGGAGGGAGGCGGCGAGCTCGAGCAAAGGTGGGTGGGCCAGTGGTCTCTATATGATGTTCCACAGAATGCTTAAGAGGGGTATCTGAAGAGCAAGGATGCAATAAAGAAGGAAAGTCCTTCTGCAGGATAGAAAGGAAGGGAGACACTACCGAAGATGGCGGAGCGATAGCGGAAATGCCCCTTAGCTCTGAAGAACCTAGGGAACCGTGGGAGTAAAGAGAAGTATCACCGTCAACTAGACGCCTATTACGAAGGTCTACCATAAGATTGAAATGGGACAAAAAGTCAGCGCCGAGGATGGGCTGTGTCACTTCAGCGACGAGAAAAACCCATGGAAACTGGCGGCGGAGAGACAGATCCAACGTACATAAACGCTCTCCATATACCGGAATGGAAGAGCCATTAGCAGCGAAAAGTTGACGGCCTGAAAGAGGGATAGCCGAGTCTTGAGAAGGGTTGTTGGGTAAAATCGAAAGGCTAGAGCCGGAATCGATCAAGAAGGCAAGTTTAGTGGACTGATCGTAGATACGAAGAACATCCTGTGCAGTAGTAGGAGAAGAAGAAAAAGAACCAGCATCTCCCGTCGCCCCTACGACGGGTTGGCTGCTGAGTTTCCCTGATGGAGTGAGCAGGTGGGATCGCACTTATTCGCGTCCATACCGAAGGTATGGTGATAGTAACAGTACCCATGTGGATACTGGCGCTGGCGGGAGGAAGAAGCAGAAGGTGAACGAGGACCGCGAGAAGGACGAAAGTTGGAAGGAGTGCGATCACGAGAGCGAAAAGTGTTATTAATACTAGCCGAAGTGATGGAGAGAAGGGCAGATTTTATCTCAGCCATGCCCGTTTCAAAAACCGACATCCGGGCCTCGAGAGATGCCAGAGAATTTTGTACTGCGAAAATCTGAGGGTGGGAAGGTTGGGGTGGGTGGGAATAAGGAGGTTGAGCTGGAAAGGCGGCAGAAGGCGGTTGAGGGAGAAGGGGAATGTGATGGGCGTGAGGCGCAGCTGTTTGCGGGGGAGGGAGAACAGTGGAGACGGTGGTAGAGTACTGTGGAATGTGTTGGGCGTGAGGCGCAGCTGTTTGCGGGGGAGGGAGAGCGGTAGCGGTGGCAGGTGTGGGAGAGACTGCGAAAACGTTGGAAGTAGAGGTTATAGGTGGGCGCACAACCCGGTCCGCTATGGCAGCAAACTCAGGGAGAGTTTGCGCCGGATTCAACGACTGCAGGACACTGTGATGCTCAGCGGGCATCTTCTGGAGGAAGAGTGTACGAATAATTTGCACCTCTCGCGGAGAAGGTGTACCCCCCAACAAACCCAGCATTCTCGTCATCAACTCTGATGGTTTTTGATCACCCAGGGCAACGCCTCTAAGCAGCGTCTCTACCCGTTCCTCTCTGGTGGGGGCCAATCGGTCGGTAATGAGTGTCTGGAGAGCGGCGTACGGGGTGGTAGAGGCCCTAGTTTCTGCTAAACCGTCCCTAATTTTGGCCAGACAAGACTCTGGGAGAGCATTCACCACTCTCGCATATCTCTCCTTCTCGTCTTCTATGGACAGGAGCACTGACTCTGCGAGTTCAAACCAAAGGTCAGGATCGTTAACAAAGAAAGGTTGGAGATGGATAGATCGCGCGGACATGGTGAAAGGCGGAGAATTAGGTAGAGCGAGGGAGAGAAAGGAAGGGAAGGAAGATGGGGAGCAAGCGGGGGCGCTAATAGCGGATCGCGGGGTGAAAAGGCAAAGAAATTACACCTTAGGGGCTAGACCCAGAATAAAAACGAGATTGCTGCGATATGAAATTGCCCAAAATACTAAAAAAAAAAAAAAAAAAAAAACACTTTTTTTTTTTTTATATTATTATGCTTATTTGAGTGAGTGTACAAGGATTTCCTCCGCACACAAGAGTGTGGCTATCCCGTGTGAGGAATCCCACGACAAGGGGTGAGAATAATAATAATAATAATAATAATAATAATAAGTAATAATAATAATAATAATAATAATAATAATAATAATAATAATAATAATAATAATAATAATAATAATAATAATAATAATAATAATAATAATAATAATAATAATAATAATAATAATAATAATAATAATAATAATAACAATAATAATAAAATTGATAAGAACAATAAAAAAATAATAATACCAGAATGTAGTACAAATTACGTGTTCTGTATGAAATACAGAACTGTACCAAGGTAGGGGTCCAACGGCGTTAGTTTGATACTCTGCTGACGGAGCTGGCTCTTGATGGCTGCAGCTGGACTCGTGAAGGCTGTTAAGAAGATAGAAAAAGGCACAACACAACGAGTGGGTAAATCTACCCGTTAAAAAAAACAATACTAACAAAAGGTACAAAAGTGATTGGGTTCGTTTGTAATAGTTTTTCCTGGCCTTGTTGTGGGTGTTCTGATTCCAGTCTGGGAATCTAATCTTCACTCTTCGGGGTCACTATCTGAAGCTGGTTGCTTAGGACCGCTTCTTTAAGGTTGATTGAGAAATGGTTTATTCTTTACAAGTTTATTTTCTTACAGCTAATTCACAAGTTAGGGTTGGACCCCTGTCCTTGGTTTGGTTTCATAAATTTTGTTTGGAATAGATTGCTAGCATTCACTGGTTAATTGCTTAGTTTTTTAAATGCTGATTTCATTTACGCGCAGTCAGATGTTCACGATATCTTCAAAAAGGAAAAATGCTAGCGTGTGGGCGGAGCCTATTTCGGAGAATAATCGGATGCCTTAGTTGGAGTTTTTAGGGCGTAATCTCTTAATTTTTATTTCTGGCATGATATGTTATATACCTAGAGTGGATCCACACTATAATATATATATATATATATAGTATATATATATTATTATATATATATATTATATATATATAGTTAATAATAATATATTATATATATATATATATATATATATATATATATATATATATATATATATATATATATATATATATATATATATATATATATATATATATATATATATATAGTATATTGCGGATGTGATTTGGTTTGTGTGACGATCTGAAAGAGAGTTTTGAGAGGAATTGGTAGAGGACTTGGCTGAGTGTGTAAAAGGAGAGATTTGAAAGTAAACGTAGATAAGAGTAAGGTTATGGTTGTGAGTGAGGACCAGGGTTGTGGAGTCGGTTCAAAAATTTTCCGACTCCGAATCCGACTCCGACTCCACTCTTTTCAAAATTACCGAACTCCGACTCCGACCTCTTCAAAATTACCGACTCCGACTTCGACTCCACCCTTTTGAAAATTGCCGACTCCGACTCCGACTCCGACTCCACTCTTTTGAAAATTACCGACTCCGACTCCGACTCCACCCTATTCAAAATTACCAACTCCGACTCCACAACCCTGGTGAGGACAGTCCTCAGTGTGAAGTTATGTTAGATGGGGAGCAGCTGGAACAAGTGTCCGAGTTTAAATATTTAGGATATATGTTGGATGAAAAAAAGAACGGATGATGCAGTGTAGTAGGAAAGTTATAAATGGTAGGAAGGTGGCTGGTTCATTTAAGTCTTTAGTAGATGTAAAGGGACTAAGTCTTGAGTGCGCTAGGGTCTTACATGAGGGTATGTTGTTACCTGTGTTAATGTATAGTAGCGAAACTATGGTCTGTAATAAGAGGTATAGATCTAAAGTACAATGTGTTCAGATGGACAATCTTAGGGGCGTGGTAGGTGTGAGAAGAATTGATAAAATGAGGAATGAACGTATTAAAGAGTTGTGTGGTGTGAAGAAAAGGGTAAATGAGAGAATAAATGAAAGTAGGTTGAGATGGTTTGGTCATGTGGAAAGAATGAATGATAGTAGGTTGGTTAAGCGGATGTATAGCGGTTAGTGTTTTGGGAATTGACCGGCTGGGAGACCAAAGAAAAAGTGAGTTGAGGCAGTAAAGGAATGTCTGGAGGAGAGAAATGTGAGTGTGGCAAAGGCGAGAAGAAAGGGGTATAATAGAAGTGAATGGCGGAGTTTTGTGAGGGGGTATGGTTTGTGGCCCACCTGAGCCAAGGGATGAACCTACATGACGATATGCCCATAGTGAAGGCTCTAGATGGATTTTCTGACCGCGATAAGTTCAAACTAATAGGTATAGAGGGGGCGGTAAGGCTGGGCTTTCTTTTCGACTTGTTTCATATTCTTCTACTACTTTCTGTTTCCGGTGCATTGCACGCACCTTGCCCCCAGTCTTGGGGGGAAAAAAGGTAGATGATATATAATTATATATATATGATAATATATAATATATATATATATATAATAATTATATATATTATATATATAATATATATATTATATTATTATATATTATATATATAATATATAATATATATATATATATATTATGAAAAAAACACTGCCAGGGATACTGATTATAAAACTCGTTTCTGAGATAAAACATAACGAGTTGAATTATTTAGACCCTTTAAGATAGCTGGTTGTGTGACAGGTTAATAAAAGTTCGATAAAAGTTGTTCATTTATTAAACATGAAAAATAACTAGATAAATAAATTATATTAGTGCTGATTTTAATACAGTTTGTTCTGCGATGAATGCGTGGAATTCTAAAGGCGCTAAAATAATATATAAAAGAGAAGTGGGAGAGGGCCAGTAGACTGGCCCCGTAACCAAATAAATCTGAACACACAGAAAAGGAAGACCTCATCTCAGTTCA
>JABUQX010028075.1:17500-33532 GCA_015478945.1 Trachelipus rathkii
CATATTGTATTTATTTGATATTAACATTTGTTTAAATACTAGTTGGCAACTCTTTTGTCTAGACAACAGCTGATCCTGTTCACCTGTTGTAGCATTCATTTATTCATACTGACAAATCGACATACTCAATAATTGTCAAAATCTTGTAATTTTCAAGTTAATAGTTTAAATCGTTTGTAAAGTCAATTTGTGTATATATTACTTTCTTAATATACTTTACTCATTCATATATATCATTGAACATATATCTGTATGTATATTATAAATATATATATAAATGTATGGGCAAAGATTTATATGAATATTTTGTAAAGTACTTATGTTGCATATTTCATTTATTTTTCTCTTGAGCATAATATTTAATATATTTATATAATATACTTGGTAGTTAGTGTTTGGTATTATATATGCGGTGCGTATGTATACAGATGTCTAAGGATATCTGGTTATATATATTCATGGATATATAAAACCTGTAGTTGTTGTTAAAGTATATATGATATATATATTATATATGATCTATATATATAATATATATATATAATATAAATATATATAATATATATTATATATATAATATATATATGATATATATATATATATATATATATATATATAGTATATAGATATATATATATATTGGTATATATATATATAGTTCTACAGTTGCGGTGCGTATGTATACAGATATCTAACAATATCTGGTTATATATATTCATGGAAGTGTAAAACCTAATTTGTAAGATCAGTACGTTATTTATTTTTTTTTTATTAAAATACTTCTAAAATTTTCCCAGTGGTTTTCTTCAATATTTCCAAACGTGTTTCTCTTTCATTTATTTAAGTATTCAATTAGTAATTGATTCAAGTCTTAAAAGACTTTGGTTTAATGATCTAGAGATTGATCACAAGTCGAGTTCATTCATTGATAAGAAAAGTACTAACTGAATTGTTTCATATAAGATAAAAGAACTCGGTCAATCCGTTGTAATACTTGAAGAGTCTTCAAAGGGAGTAAGTTGGTGAGTTTAAGTATAGTTTTGTTCAGCAACATTGTACAGGCCGATAACCCACCTAATAGGAGACTTAGATACTGTTACGATATAGGTTTGAGAATAACATTGGTGTTAGATGATTGGATTGTCACGGGGGCCTGGCCAATGGGATTTGTTTTACAGTTCGAAGAGTAAGTTTATGACAAATATTTTATGATCTTTTATCCAGTCACCCTACATTAATAAATTTGGGAATGCCTGTCCGGAATCTTAGTTAGTAGATGAGTATAAGTACATCTGTCCAGGACTACGTTAATAGATTTGGATAGTCTTGTCCGGAAACTTATATTATAACATTTCAGATAATACTTCTTATCATTGAATTGCTCGTAGTAGAGTCATTTGTACTATATCAGTGAATATTTGAACTCAAAGTTGTACAGTCGTTTGTTGAAACCTGTACCAGAACTAATGTTCTAGTGTTGCAACTTATACTCCGGTCGTTGATATATGATATAAGTTGATATTATTTCTTTTTTAACTGTCAATATAGTCACTTTGATTATTTGTCTTATTGAAGTTAAAAGTATTTAATTTTTTTTTTTTTTTTTTCTGTGCTGTTATTTGGTGGGTGATAACAAACTGTTTTATTTTTCAGCATAGTAACGTATTTTGGAAATAAGGAAACACTGGTATAATTTTGTGTATATTTTTTTTTATATTATGCTCTATAAATATGTATATATATAAAAATTTATATTGTATATATTTATTTTAATAATTTGTTGTATATTGATTATTTATTAAGGTAGCTAGCGGAGCGAAATAGTGGTTTTCGGAATTCACAATTTTCCTCTGTTGGAGTTCTGTAGGGAAAACACTACTAGTAACCCCGTAAAATTTTGTTAAATTTTATTGCAGATTGTGTAAACTAGTATATATATATATATATATATATATATATATATATATATATATATATATATATATATATATATATATATATATATATATATATATATATATATATTTTATTTATTTTTTGTATATATATTTTTTTATTTTATTATATATATATATATATATATATACTATATATATATATTATAGATTGTGTAAACTAGTATATATATATATATATATATATATACATTAGTAATTTTGCGATCAGAAGTTTGTTTTTATGCGTTATCAATTGGTAACGAGATTGTAAAATTTTGGAAGAAAACGGGATTGTGATTTGTGCGCTGAAAGTGACTCTGGTATTAAACGGTATATTTTGTAATTTGCTTCGCTTACAACAAGTACAACTATGGCTACATCTGATGCTGCGCTTATGGAGTTGTGGAAGTCAGGAGGTTTAGGTGTGAAGGAAATCACTGCCTTACTAAAAGATAGAGCAGCCGCTGATTTAGAAGAGAAAAAGATAGCCGCTGCGTTGGAGGAGAAGAAGGTTGCGGCAGCTTTAGAGGAGAAGAAGTTAGCGCTTGAGGCAGAAGAGCGAAGGGAGAAAGCTAAGCTTGAGGCTGAAGCGGCAGTAGAAAAAGCCAAAATCGAAGCAGAAGCGCAGAGAGTAAAGTTGGAGGCAGAAAAGGCTAAATTAGAGGCGGAGAAAGATGCAAGAGATGCAGAAGAAAGAATGCTTCAGATGAAGCTGGATGCTGAGGAAAAGCAACGTCAGCATGACGCAGTGACAGCATCTCAGAGTGTTCAGAGTAGTCCTAGTACTTCCTATACTAGTAAGTATCCAAAACTGAAACTTCCCTTTTTCGACGAGAAGAGAAATGACATTGAAGAATATCTTCTAATGTTTGAAAAACAAGCGGAGGCAAATGATATCCCTGTAGAAAAGCGAGCGACAATATTGGGTGGCTTTTTAACAAGCAAAGCTGTCAGTGTCTATAATAAGATGACTGTAGAAGAACTAAAGAACTACGATAGTTTGAAAAATGCTTTGTTGGAGAGGTACGGACTCACGGAGAATGGGTATTGTACAAAGTTTAAAACTATAACTCCGACGGAAGATGATAATCCGAGAGTTTATCTACAGAGAATTATAGAAGCGCTGAATAAGTGGTTAACAGCGGCGAAGGTAACATTGACACCTGATGATATTATTGAATTTTTCTCGGTGGACAAGTATTTGAATACGGTTCCAAGAGAACTCGCAACCTACTTAAGGGAGTCGAAAAAGAAAGCACCAGAGGAGATTATAACCTGTTCTGAAGGGTACATGGAAGCACATCGTCTGAGATTCACGGCAAACAGTCACGCACGAAATCACAATCACGTTGAAAAAGGCACACAAAATAATAATAATTATAGATCTAAAGGCAATGGTTACTCCACAAGCGGTAATCAGAAAAGTAGCAATCAACAAGCACCGCGAGCGACAAATTATGAAAGCAAGATCAGAGGTAGAAGTGGCGACAGACAGAAACATCGTCGCAGTAACAGTGAGCCAAGAGAAGCGCCCACGTGTTTTAGGTGTCAAAGGAAGGGACATTATTCGAGGGATTGTCGAGCCCCTCCTTATTTCAACAATAGTAGTAGGGGACAGAATAACTCAGGGAGACAAAAGGAAGAAACGAAGAGCACGGGAGCCTCCGGAGTCTCTGATAACGGCAGTGAAGCCCTGAACTACTCAGGTGAAGAGCCGAAGCTCCTGGATGAGTTTAAAAAGGTGGAAAATGACGAGACGTCACACCTACCTGTAACGTATGGGACGGTAAACGGCTTTAAAGTCAAAACCCTCCGAGATACCGGGTGTAATGTGGTGGTTGTGCGAGAGAAGTTTGTGCCGAAGAGGTGTTATGTTGGAAACAACATGACGATACGTTTATTGGACGGTACAGTAATTGAAGCCCCACTTGCAAATGTTGATGTGGATACCCCTTATTATGTAGGGAGGACAACCGCGGCGGTATTGCCAGAGGTTGTATATGATTTGGTAATCGGGAATGTCAAAGGAGCATTGCCCTTAAGTCAGCCTAATCTCGCTTGGGAGTCGACTATGAGTCGAGGGCCTCGTAATGTAGAGGTCGCGCGTGACATTAGTAGCGTGCTGGTCCCCATCGCTGAGAGCGCTGAAGAAGGTTCACAAGAGGAACCTAATCGAACCAATCATAAATTTGGAATGGCAAGTTGGGAGGTGAGTGAGTCGTATGGAAGGAAACTGTCAGCGCCACAAACGTTTGACATCTGTAGGAAAGATGTCGCGCCAACCATGGAACCATCATTAAGTGTGATGGGTGGGTGCAAATGTTCACCCGAAAATGAGAACGTTACAGGAAGAGATGAAGTGAAAACCCCCAAAGATCTATTAAATAATGTTGAAAGTGACACGAGAGTGGTGGATGTTCAAGAAACATCGATGGTAGAGATCACGAAGTCATCTGGTGCAACAGATCGTGCTGATGAAGATGACGAGACGGTGAGAGGTGACGTAGACAGTCACGTGCAGAATTTTGGAGAGAATGGTGTGGTAGCTGTGGGTGAAGGAGTTGTAACCCATGGTGAGGGAGTTCAAGAACTGACTAATGAGCGGAAGACTTGTAAAAGTAAACGAGAAGATACGATGTCTCAAAGTGAGGAGGAAAAGGCATTGTGCAACAATACTTCGATAAAAGAAGTGGAGATGAGATACCGAGACTGCCACGGAAGAGTGGTACAGTCGGTCAATGTTGTTAAACGGCATAATGCAAGGTTTGAAAACAAGATAGTTAGAGAAGACATCGGCAGCATGAAGAAGGTTTGGTTAATAAAAGAAGTTATGTGCGGAGAGGGTAAGAGAACATACTGCAGGAGGAGTGAAGGAGGAATGTCAGAAGAAAAGGAAATATGTGAAACTAGTTGTAGTAGTGAGGAGTGTGATGATGACGAGAAGTCTCACACGAAGAGTCACCACATGGTGAAACTATTGTTTGCAAAGAAGATGGGAGGAGTCGGCAGAAAGGAAGAAGAGTGTCAAGAGAGACACGGAAACACAAAGAAATGTGTAATATTATGGAAGAAGTTAGAGGAAAAAGGAGATAACGAAGAGAGAAGAGGGTGTAGGTCTGGAAGAAAGGGTGTAAGAAGAATATTGGTGGTTGTACGTCAAAGAAAAATGCCAGCAAAGATGGTCACAACAAGAATAAAAGATGAAAGAAACGAAGCCGATTATTTTGTTGAGAATAAATTTAAATATTTTGTGACCTGGCGCAAACACCCGACTACTCTTGTGACTGTTTCTTCGAAAGAAAATTCAAGTTTGTTACAATCCACACTAGTGGGTGGGATAAGGTTGTCAATGACCATTTAAGCATGTAATATGCCAACAACATGTCTGGTCCATATTCAGAAACGCTACCGAAGAAGGAGTACTGAATAAATGAGATCAATGTTTTGATCACGTGTATATAAAGCAAAATGTACACATTTGCTTCAAAGGGTGGGCCAAAGATGTAATGCAGTGATACACGTAATGCATAACTTTGCCTCATTTATGTATTATGAAGCAATGACAGCATTGTCAGTGTTATTTCACTTTCATTTTCTATGTTTACAGTGTGTCATTGCAATGGCTCACCAGAAGAGATTTGTAAATATGTTTGTAATTCATGCGTAAACGACAGCCAATAAAAACTTAGTTTTCGAAACTTAACTTTTAAAACGAGAGTTTTGATTGGTCGTCGCTTGCAAGTTTGTAATAATTATAATAATATTATTATTATTATTATTATTATTATTATTATTATTATTATTATTATTATTATTATTATTATTATTATTATTATTATTATTATTATTATTATTATTATTATTATTAATTATTATTATTATTATTATTATTATTGCGCATTATATAAAGGTGTATATAGATTTATATTTGATTTTATATAGTGCGTAGCACATAATGTATAAATTTGTTTGTCTTTCATGTTTCGGTTTCAGAAGAGAAAATTGAGATTTCTCGCGAACAGAGTTCGGTTGTAAAGAATTACCAATTTTCATTTCTGCTGAAAGTGAAATATATGTTTGTTCTACTAAAATAATTAATAAGTGGATACATCATTTTATTTATTATTTTAAGGATTCTGATTGGATGGCTAAGCGTAAACTCATTGATGAAAATTTATATAAATAAGAAATTTATGAAAATTTTATATCTTTTGCTTTTATCTTTTGTCCATTGAAGTGCTTACAGTTGGTACGCGCTTGTAGCTACGTCTGATCGATATTATTATTGTTATTTTAGTGTGCCGATTCTTGTAAAACGTGGAGGTGTTTTTATTTTGTATTTTATTAATAATTAATTGTGTTAATATTTGTTAAATGCAAAAAGGTGTTGTAGTTTTCAATGTGGAAATCTGGTGGCTTAGTTTTTCTTGTAAAGCCAATAATGTGTTAAGTTATGTGTTAAATGTAAGTTTGTTTATTCGTGTAAGAATAATTTTTTGTTTTACCGTTACATGAGTGTCGTCTGTTGATCACAGTTTGCTAATGCATAATATCTGAGTAGTTGCCATATGTCACTAGCAGGTAAGAGTACTTAGTATTGATGTGTATTATTTTTGTAACATGGTAAAGATTCTTTCGTGGTATTAAACCTAAAGTACTTAACAATTAAAGTTGCAATATTTTATATACGAAAAGTTTTAAAATCATATTGTATTTATTTGATATTAACATTTGTTTAAATACTAGTTGGCAACTCTTTGGTCTAGACAACAGCTGATCCTGTTCACCTGTTGTAGCATTCATTTATTCATACTGACAAATCGACATACTCAATAATTGTCAAAATCTTGTAATTTTCAAGTTAATAGTTTAAATCGTTTGTAAAGTCAATTTGTGTATATATTACTTTCTTAATATACTTTACTCATTCATATATATCATTGAACATATATCTGTATGTATATTATAAATATATATATAAATGTATGGGCAAAGATTTATATGAATATTTTGGTAAAGTACTTATGTTGATATTTCATTTTATTTTCTTTGAGGCATAATATTTATATATTTATATATATTATATAATTGGTAGTTAGTGTTTGGTGTTATATATGCGGTGCGTATGTATACAGATGTCTAAGGATATCTGGTTATATATATTCATGGATATATAAAACCTGTAGTTGTTGTTAAAGTATATATATATATATATAGTTGGTATATCTAGTACTGAATATATATATATATATATATATATAATATATATATATATATATATATAATATATATATATATATATATAATATATATATATATATATATATATTATATATATTGTATATCTATATATTTATTTATATATAGTTGGTATATCTAGTACTGAAGTTCTACAGTTGCGGTGCGTATGTATACAGATATTAACAAATCTGGTTATATATATTCATGGAAGTGTAAAACCTAATTTGTAAGATCAGTACGTTATTTATTTTTTTTTATTAAAATACTTCTAAAATTTTCCCAGTGGTTTTCTTCAATATTTCCAAACGTGTTTCTCTTTCATTTATTTAAGTATTCAATTAGTAATTGATTCAAGTCTTAAAAGACTTTGGTTTAATGATCTAGAGATTGATCACAAGTCGAGTTCATTCATTGATAAGAAAAGTACTAACTGAATTGTTTCATATAAGATAAAAGAACTCGGTCAATCCGTTGTAATACTTGAAGAGTCTTCAAAGGGAGTAAGTTGGTGAGTTTAAGTATAGTTTTGTTCTGCAACATTGCACAGGCCGGTAACCCACCTAATAGAAGACTTAGATACTGTTACGATATAGGTTTGAGAATAAAATTGGTGTTAGATGATTGGATTGTCACGGCGGGCCTGGCCCAATGGGATTTGTTTTAGCAGTTCGAAGAGTAAGTTTATGACAAATATTTTATGATCTTTTATCCAGTCACCCTACAGATAGAACAACTCGTTTTTCTTTAGGGCGCGTTCAGCTCCGCAGTTCGGCAGCTATATATATATAATATATATATTAATACTAATATACTATATATATATATATAATACTTATATATATTATATATATATATAATATATATTATATATATATATATATATATATATAATATATATATATATATATATTGTCGTCTGCACGGAGAACGCAGAAGAGCAAAGAGCATCACCTAAGGACATTTATTGGGAGCTTGAGAAACTGCCTCCGAAAAAGAAAAAATTAAAAGCGTGAGATAAAGCTGCAGCACAATTAATTAAAAATTAATTAACAAAAAAACAAATATAGTTACGTAAGTAAAAAGACATTTAACAAATTAATTAAGGAACATGGGTCTGTGTGTTATCTTATAAGAAATAAACTTGAAAATATTGAGCTCTCTCCTTCCAAACCTTGGATGTACAGTTCAAGTCTGACTTGCACTCTTCACCCCAAAAGCCGACAGTGGTGACTCTGTCGTGAAGAAGGAACAAGTATCGTCTCCAACGAACACCCGCAAAGAAACTTCATCTCATCTGGTGCTTACGACCGCGGAACATACGTACCCTGCAGGGGCAACCAACCTGATTCACAAACCTCAAGACTACGTCCAGACCCCACTCCCCAGTATCCGTACGGTAAACTTTACGCAGTTATCAATATCATCACCTTGCATATTAATATTATTATTATTATTATTATTATTATTTTATTATTATTATTATTATTATTATTATTATTATTATTATTATTATTATTATTATTATTATTATTATTATCACTATAATTACTTTGCATATTATTATTATTATTATTATTATTATTATTATTAATTTTGCTATATAAAGTTATATAATAATAATACCTTGGTGTGGGTTAACATTCTCATACCTACAGCAATAGGAAAATTGTAACATACACGTTAGCAGATAAAGTTTAGCCGTTCCAGTGTGCAAGGGTCATTCCAGTACCCCTGCTTTCAAGAGTTGTGTTGTATTGGTGTTGTCACTTCTTTCTCCCTTGTACTTTGCCTCAGCTCAACTACTTTACCTCTGCTCAACCCTTGTACTTTACCTCAGCTCAACCCTTGTACTTTACCTCAGCTCAACTCTTGTACTTTGCCTCAGCTCAACTCTCTCCACTACTACGTCTTTCGCTCTCCTTGCTTCCCCTGTCTTAGTCATGACGGGAACTGACGCAACTCCTCCCGCCCCTCAACCTTCTCACGTACGCCTTCCTCCCTTCTTTCAACAGCAACCGGAACTCTGGTTCAACCAGACAGAGGCCATCTTACATGCGGTGGCGGACGAAAAGACAAAATTTGGTATTGTCTTGTCCTTTATTCCTGAAGGAGTCTCTCTTCGCATTAGGGACTCTCTTTCAACCCTGTCCAATTCCCCCACTCCCTACACCGCTCTAAAAGAACTTCTGATCTCGCGCCTGGCCCCAACTCAAGAGGCCAGGTACGAGGAACTGCTCCGCCACACCGCGCTGGGAGATCAAAAACCTTCCGACCTCCTGGTGCAGATGTTGGCTTTGTTGGGTGGACCCCCTTCGCAGCAGGAGTCGGGCATGGTCCGCACTCTATTCGTACAAAAGTTGCCCAGGGACATGCAGTACTTCCTGGCTTCTATGGACCCAGCTCTTACCTTGCAGGAACTCGCAGAGAGGGCAGACCGTCTTCAACGCAACCAAGTCCCTGTTAGTGCCCCTATTGCAGCAGTCTCTGTTCCCCCCGCAGGTCCCCCACCTCCCACAGCTCCGGCACCTACTCCTCCCACCTCTGTTGCTCCTGTTCTTCCAGCCCATCCTCCTTCTGCCGCTACTTCTCCTTCTTATCCGACGTTTTCTCATCCTCTTTCGTATCCTTCCGCTATATACAGTGCTGCTACGGAACTCTCTTCTTCCCGTCTCTTGGCAGCAGAGGCCCGTCTCTCTACGGTAGAACAAAACATGACCGAGATAAAGGCTGAGCTGTTCTCTATCTCTTCCATGCTGCGTTCACAGAGGCATTCCCGCCCAGTGGCGTATTTAGGGGGGGGGCCAGGGGGGCCATGGCCCCCCCCGAAATTTTCTAGACACTAAAAAATTTCAAGTATCATATCCGTTAATAATATAAAGTGCAGAAGTTAAATTAATTTTATATAATTCGGCGCTGTCAGGAACAAATTCTCGTAAGTCCATAATTAAAACTAAACTTGAAACCATCAGAGAAAAGGCAACATTAGAATTTCAGCTGATATTTGAAGAATGTGTAAGCGCATCTGAATCTGAATTGAGTATTGAAATTGCTGTACCAAGAATTTACAAATTCCAAAAATACAGACCCAACATTCCTACTTCCGACCCATAAACTTACTATCGCACATCCATTTTTATACCATTTTTGGATGATTTAATATCAGCATTAGGAGAGAGGTTTTTAGATTTTCCTTGCAATTTGTCATACCGAACGGGTGTAATGTACCATATGAGAAGATAAAAGATTGTGTAATATTTTAAAAGGAAGTTTTCGAAATCCCAACATGAAGAATTTAGTAAAGCATGAATGGGAATTTATGGAAGTTGAAGATGGCAATCACAACACAGATCTTCCAAAAGCAGCAATAGAAGAACTAGTTTCATGTCGCAAGTCACAATTATCCAAATTTACATCTTGTTGCAACATACTGGCAACTTTCTAAATTTCATGAACTGCTTCAATAGACAGAAGTTTTTTCAACATTAAGACTTCTGAAAGCTTACTTGAGAAATACTATTGGAGATGAAAGACTTATTGGACTTGCCCTCCTCTACATATATCGAAATATTGAAATAAAAGTTGAAGATGTTATCTCAGACTTCGCTCACTCCCATGTCAGGCGATCAAATTTAACAATTTAGGCAAGATGATTTTAGTAATTCATATAAATTCTCCCCATTTTTTCTTAGGAATTTACATATTTTGGTCCTTTCCATTTATATATATATATATATATATATATATATATATATATTATATATATATATTATATATATATATATATATATATATATTTATATAATATATATATATATACTATATATACTAATATATATAATATAAACGAACGAGCTGTTCTCTATCTCTTCCATGCTGCGTTCACAGAGGGATTCCCGCCCTCGTAACCGGGCAAACTCTGGCCGTCGTTTCTCAGACCGCACCCCAACTCCAGGCCCTCAACAATATCCACATGGATATTGCTATTACCACCATAGGTTCGGCCTCAACGCCAAGAAATGCAATGCCCCTTGTTCCCTTTCGGGAATCCAACCAGCCAGCAGTCCTTAGAGGCAGGGAATACAGCTGGCCTTTCCCTTGCTTGTTCTACTTCTTCGCTTTCTTCGCCTCAAGACGTCCTGCGACTGTTCGACAGGTCCACAAACCAGTTCTTTCTCATCGACACAGGTGCTTGCTTCTCTTGTCTGCCACGGGACGCGTCCCAAAAGTCCGCCGTCCCTCTTCCGGACCGAGCTCTGTACGCTGCAAATGGTACTCCAATTCCTGTCTATGGCGAACGTTTGTGCAACATTGATCTCTCTCTCTCTCTCTCTTCCTGGTTATTTTTAGTGCTGATTTACACAGCCAATCCCTAGGAGCAGATTTTCTGTCCCATTTTGGCCTGATGGTCGATTTAAAGAACAGAAGATTAGTTGACGGTTCTACGTCTAGGTCTTCGCCGGGTACGGTAGTATCTGCAGTTCTCAAGGGTATCTCTGCTGTTGCTTCTCCCTCTGTTGACTCCCCTTTTCTCACCATCCTACAGGACGATTTTCCGTCGCTTTTGAGTCCATGTTCTTCATCTTTGCCAGTCAAACATTCTGTGGTACATCATATTGAAACCACAGGCCCTCCCACCTTCGCTAGAGCCCGCCGTCTGCCACCTGATAAGTACAAAGCCGCCAAAGCGGAGTTTGAACATATGCTCGAGCTTGGCATCATCTTCGCCTCTTCATTTAGTACAAAAACCATCAGGCGATTGGCGGCCATGTGGGGATTATAGAGCGCTCAATGCTGCTACAATACCGGACAGGTACCCAGTTCCTCATATTCAGTCGTTTACTTCCCACCTAGCCGGCAAATCCATCTTCAGCAAGGTCGACTTGGTGAGGGCTTATCACCAGATACCAGTGGCTGACGAAGACATCCCGAAGACTGCAGTGATCACACCGTTTGGTCTCTTTGAGTATACAAAGATGCCATTCGGGCTGAGGAACGCTGCGCAGTCATTCCAACGGTTCATAGATAGCGTTCTCAGAGGTCTCCCCCTTCGCCTTTTCTTACCTTGATGACCTCCTCGTTGCTTCCACCTCTCCCGCCGAACATGAGCTACATTTGCGCGCTGTCTTTGCTCGGTTAGACGAGTGTGGAATACGTCTTAACCCTGCAAAGTGTGTTTTTGGTGCGTCTTCTCTCACTTTCCTTGGTCACACGGTCTCCGCTGAGGGTATTTGTCCTCTGGCAGAGCGTGTTGATGCCATTCGCATGTTCCCTCCTCCTCAAAATCAGAAACAACTGCGTCAGTTTCTTGGGATGCTTAATTTTTACCACCGATTCCTGAAATCAGGGGCAGATATTCTCCGTCCTCTTACCGCCCTCATACGCCCCAAGAAACGCGGCAGCAGTACGAAAGTTGATTGGACTGACCAAGCGAAGTCCAACTCAGCACCGACGAGAATTCAGGTGGACGCTTCGGATTTTGCGGTCGGCGGAGTCCTCCAACAGCTCTTACACGACGTGTGGTCTCCTCTCGCTTTCTTTTCTCGCAAGTTACAACCTGCTGAAACTCGGTATAGTGCTTTTGGCAGGGAGTTGCTTGCAATGTATCTCACCGTTCGACACTTTCGTTACTTCCTAGAAGGTCGTGAGTTCCACATCCTCACCGACCATAAGCCCCTCACTTTCGCTATGATCTCTAGGCATGAGCGACACTCTCCTAGAGAAGCTCGTCACCTTGAGTACGTCTCACAGTTCACTACTGATGTTAGGCATATTTCAGGTGTCGACAACTTCACCGCTGACGCTCTCTCCCGCATTGAAATCGACGCGATTTCAGCCTTGCCGAACATTGACTATGATGCCATGGCAACGTGCCAAGCTGCTGATGATCCTGCACTTCCACAAGACTCTTCCCTCCAGCTGGAGTGGCTCCAACTCCCTGGGATAGAGAAGAGACTTCTGTGTGACGTGTCCCAGGACTCTCCTCGACCTCTTGTTCCTGCATCATTTCGTAAGGCTGTTTTCCTCAATTTGCACTCCCTTTCTCACCCAGGCATTGAAGCGTCTCGCAAACTGGTTGCTGCCCGTTTTGTGTGGCCGGATATGAATGCCGACGTAGCAACTTGGTGTCGCACTTGTCTTTCCTGTCAACGCTCTAAAGTGCAACGTCACACCAAGGCTCCTTTAGGCACTTTCTTACCTCCGGGTGCTCGATTTGAGCGTGTCCATATTGACATAGTCGGCCCTCTTCCTCCTTCGCGTGGTAAGAAATACATCCTTACATGCATTGACCGGTTCACTCGCTGGACGGAGGCTATTCCTCTCTCCGTCGCCAACGCAGAATCCATTGCTAAAGCCTTCTTAGCTCACTGGGTTGCTCGCTTTGGCGTACCTCTTTCAGTTACCACGGATCAAGGACGACCTTTCGAATCATTCTTATGGAGAGATTTGATGATCCTCCTTGGTTCAGAGAAGATCCATACCATAAGCTTCCATCCTATAAGCAATGGGATCATTGAACGTTTTCACTGTCAGTTAAAGGCTTCCCTTCTGGCTCAGCCCAACCCGGAAAATTGGACCGATGCCCTTCCTTTCGTTATGCTTGGCATTCGCTCCGCTGTTAAAGAGGACTTACACTGTTCGGCTGCTGAACTAGTGTATGGTTCTCCCCTTCGTTTTCCTGGTGATTTCTTTTCTCAGTCTTCCCCCCTTCTACTGCAGACCCGCTCTCCTATCTAACTCGCTTGAGACGCTGTGCTGTGTCGTGGAGACCAACCCCCTCTCGTCCACACAAAGTGCATGCTTATATCCCTAAAGATCTCGCTTCATGCACTCATGTTTTCGTTCGTCATGACTCACATCGCACCACCATCCAACCTAAGTACGATGGCCCTTTTCCAGTGGTGCTTAGGAAGGAGAAATTCTTTACGATACAGCGTCCCACTCGCACAGAAGTTGTCTCCATTGACCGCCTGAAGCCTGCTTTCCTTGAGGCTAATCCACTTCCAGTTCTTGATCCTGATTCTGTGCCTTTCGTTCCACTTTCTCCTCCTTCGGCTCCTTCTTTTAACATCCCTATTTCTCCTCCTGCTTCTCTTCCCCCTCCTTCTCCTCCTCCTCCTCCTCCGCCTTCTCCTCCTCCTGCTCATTCTCTGCCTTCTCCTGATCCTCTCCCTTTTCCACCTCCACCTCTTCCTCCTCCGGCTCCTGCACCAATACAACCAACACCAGCTCCAACTCCAGCCCTACCTTCACGCCCACTCATCCATTAGCAAACAGGCACTCAGACCCCTAATACGCCGACTACAACTACAGCTTCACGACCTTCCTCAAGCTCTGGCTTGTTGCCCTCGGCTTCATCAAGTAGATAGAGTAGAGGTCGACAGGTGCGTTGGCCGAGTCGTTATCTCGACTAATCTACCTGGACCTCTTCTCTGGAGGGGGGTTATGTCGTCTGCCTGCGACCGGAAGACTACAACGCTCACGAATAACATCGCGACATCTATTGGGAGCTTGAGAAACTGCCTCCGAAAAAGAAAAATTAAACGTGAGATAGAGCTGCAGCACAATTAATAAAATTACTAAAAACAACAATATAGTTATGTAATAAAAAGGCATTTAACAAATTAATTAAGGAACAGGGGTCTGTGTGTTATCTTATAAGAATAAAACTTGAAAATATTGAAGCTTCTCTCTTCGCACTCCAAAAACTGGTCGCTAGAAAAGCCGACAGTCGTGCACCACTAAGGCGACAATAAATATATATATATATATAATATATATATATATATATATATATTATATATATATATATATATATATATATATATACATAATATATATATATATAATATATATATATTATAACATGGGCGTCGTCAGGGGGCAAGGGGGGGGGCCAGCTCCCCCCCTATGAAGTGTTTACTCATAGATTCTACCCGCGAATTTTTTTTTGATCCAACGTCCCGTTCCGGGTGGCCGTTAGGTACGTTTTTAACGATATTTATATATATATATATATAATATATATATATATATATATAATATATATATAGTAGTTATATATATATATATATATATACTATATATATATATATATATATATATACTATATATATATATATATATATGATATATATATATATATATATATATATATATACGAGTATATGAACGAAGGCTAGTTGCAATCGTCATTTTTTCACATTTCTCTTGCCGATACGAGGTCTTTCTCAATCATTTTAACTATGCCTCTTTTAATTTGTAGATAAGAACTGTGGTTATTCTATCTATGCTTTTTTAATGTTGATATGTATATATAAATTCCAGATTTTGTGTTCAGTCGGATTCTCAATTCTTTATTAAGTGTTTAAGGTTCAAAGTAGCATTGAAATTATCACTCCGTGACGCTACTCTATAATTCAACACCGCCTCAGTGTAAAGTTATAATTCAATTTCATCAGATCATGGATATTGGGAGATTCCTTGGTACGTACGTTTTACTTTAAATATTATAATAAAATTTTTGTGAATTTACTTCTTAAAAGTAGGAATTTTGTAACACATGATCTTACTTGTCCATATGAGGTTAACTTCATTTTAAAAAACTATTTTTCATTACAATACAGAAATTAGTGGTTTTCAACATAGTTTGCTATACTTTTAATTTTTTCTGTTAACATCTTTGAATGTTAGTAAAATTATTAGCCTATGCCATATGTGGCAGAGATTTACAGTAGTAGAACCAATATATATATATATATATATATATATATTATATATATAATATATATATATATATATATATATATATTATATAATTATATATAATATACTATATATATATATATTATATATA